>PVJI01001698.1:0-169567 GCA_004026765.1 Micronycteris hirsuta
GATAAAAATTCTGGTGTGACATAAATACCCTATTCAGGCACGTGGGTGACATGGCTGTTTGCATTTGTCAAAATTAATTGAATGCACTCTAAAAATTTGTACGTATCCTCATAAATAATAAAAAGAGAAGTCCTTCTTGAGGCAGGATAGGTTATAAATAAACATAAACTTCTATGTTTCTTCTCCCTAAATATAGTTTTCTTTCTCTCGCTTCTAAGGTTACTTCAGAGACAGGATGAAAAATTCAAAACTCTTGGTTAGGGAAAATAGTTATATTTAGCAAGTCAGAGAACACCTTAGAAATTCAGCATTAGTGTTGTGCTCTCTTTGAGATCCTATAGTTTGACACTGTGGAGATGGAAGTTAAAATTTATTCAGGATACTTTATGTTTCCAAAATGCCTGGTTATTGAAGAGATGCTGATCTTAATTCCTCAACACCTGCAGAGCTTTTGTAATATACTATATTTGTAGTTTTAAAGTTCCTGGTGGGTAAGCAGAAATGAGAAATATTTAAATCTCTATGACTTCCTGCCTATTGATTTTAAGTGTAAAAAAATCTTCGATTAGATAAAAACCATATTGTTTGGGGAGAATATTTTATATAATTTTTGCTTTATGTTGAAGCTGTTTCCATGGAATTATCCTATTTTTAAAATTAAATGCTGACATTTTGAATTAATCTTCAATATTCTATGATAATAATTGATAAAACATTCCTATTAAGCCAATAAAACATTGATAATTGACCAAATCATCAATTTTCTTGATAATCAATAGAATATTCCTTATTAAAACCAAGCCTAGAATCTCAGATTTTTGTTCTGGCAAGGACTCTCTTGGGGAATACAGTCCACCGCTATGTCTGCACTGACCCCTGAGATCCATTTTTACTTCTTTTAAAGCTTTCAGTTAAATGTGGATAAAACCACTGCCCTTGGTATTTCCCATACAACTAAGACAGACTATATTTTCAAAACTATTTAGTTAATCTAATAATTTAAAAAAGAAAGAAAATGTTGGAGAGTGAGAGAAATAAAAACAGATGAGAAAACACAGGTTCAGAAGTCCTATTCTTGCTAGTTTGCTGCTGTGTCTCATGAGACAGATATTTCCCCCCAAATGCCTCACAATGATTTTTCTAGCATCCTCCCTGTGGTATCTACTTCTCAGTCCATGGTAGGCAAATTTGTGATGCTCAGGGACATAGTGAAACCAGAAAAACCTGCTGTAAGTAACGGCTCTACCTTTTTTTTTTTTTTTTTACAATTTTTAAATTGGGATATACCTGTCATACAACAGTGTGTAAGATTAAGTTATACAATGTATTGATTTGATACACTTATATATTGCAATATGAGTCCCACTGTAGCCCTAGCCAATACCTGTATTGTATCATATAATTATGATTTCTTTTTTTATGGTGAGAACACTTAAGATCTAGTATCCTAGCAGCTTTAAAGTATATAACACAGTCATGGACTTCCATGTTATCATAAAAATAAAAGCCAAAACTATAAGAGTTCTAAAGAAAACATGATAATAACTCTGCAAAGTAAGGCAAGCAAAAATTTATTAGACAATACACAGTTTCTTCCTTTGTAAAATATAGACATGGGAGATATTTGCATCTATCCCTTATTATACATAAAAAGATGCATTTTGATTCAAAGAATCAATTTTCTTATTTAAAAATTCACTTCCTCTTCCCTGATGTCATCTTGGTGGACCCTGCCCACAAGGGCTACAGATGCATATGAAACAGATCTAGGCCAATCAGGGTGCCCCACTGCTCCGTCTTCATTGATTTGTTCAGGAATGGGCAGGTGATGTTAAGCCATGCCAATCAGAGTAGATCCTAATAAAGAATTCCTAGAATAAGAGGTCCTAAATAATGACTCTTTTCTTCTTTTAGCTGAGTTGGATGGGATTTGCCCATAAAGTCTGGCAGCCATTTTGCAGCCTTGAGGAAAGAGCCCTTGCAAGTGAATAAAATCAGATATGGATGATGTTATTTAATCTGTCTCTATCAGGGCCTTTTGTCAGATGTACCCTTGTACTATTCCATTTTTCTACTGCAGGCTAGTTCAAATTGGGTTTTCTCTGCAACTAAAAGAATTAGCACTGATACAGGGAATATTATGTATGACACAAAATTAGTCAAATGTACTGCCGTAAGAATATGTAGAAAATATTTTGTAATAAGGCTATGTAGTGAAATGGAGGAAAGGTAGAGTTTAAGTTCTCTGTCATTTATTATCTATGTTATCTTTATTTTTAATTTTATTTACCTAGCATTTATTATTTGTAAGGCAATTAATTTTAGATATTTCATCAAATTTATTACTTCAACTATCCAGGGAAGTAGTTATTATGAACCACTTTCACAAAAAAGGAGCCTGGGGTTTAGAGAGGTTATGTACCATTCTTCAGGTGCTGCAACTGGTAAAGGGCAGAGCCAGAATTTGAACCCATAGCTTCATAGCTCCAAATATGTGCCATTTATTATCATTTAATGTATTTGAGTGTTATTTATAAACAATAATATTATTTCCCAGCATATATACTTCAGTCATATTGTAAAGCTAAATCATAGGATTAATTTTTAAAGTCCTATGTCACTTTTTCATTTATTATAGCAGATTCAAATGCAGTGATTAACAAGATTGTTTTTATGCTATGTGAGTAGTTTTCATACTTAACCTACAGGAAGATGTCTATGAAAGTCATTGTTAGTATAAATTTGTAATCTTCTACATTTGTTACATTCAACTTTTATTTTTGACCCTCTTATCTGAAGAACCTCTCCCTATTCATCTAAAGAACATAAAAACTTAACTAGTTTTTAAAAATATATTAGTTTTCATGGCCACCATTTGTCAACCAAGGCCTCGGGAATGAGGCAGGGTAGGAAGAGAATGGAAATTCGTACTCAGGGATTTTAGAGAAAAAGATGAAGTATAAAAGACACAGAGCTGCAAAGAGTTCTGTGATTAAAAGAGGGAGCTAGCTGTTATTCTCAACTTTAGCTGCACAATAGAATTACAAATGGGTCTTTAAAAAATACTCATACTTGGGTCTTGCTCTGGACCAATGAAATCAGATATCATTGCTAAGACCATGTGTTTTTATTTAAAGCATTGCAGGTAATTCCACTGTGCAGTCAGGATTGAAGGCCATTGGAATAAAGGATGAAAAAGTGGTACATTTCTTTAAGCTTGTGTAATTATAGTAATTTTATTGTGTTTCAGTTTTTAAATTTACCTATTAATTCATTACTCGCTAATTTGTGCCTTTATTTATTCATTCATCCTTTCATTTATTTAGGTATTCAATTACCCGTCTAGCACTGATTCACTCAGCCACCCATTTATTTGCTTTTTCATTCATCCACTGACTTAGAGTCAGTCACACAGTCAATACACGAACATTTAAGTGCCTAAGCTCTTGCTTCTGGAGATATAGACGTGGACATGACAGAGAAGGTCATTATCTTTCAAAGCTACAGTTGGTTTTGGCAGTGTTTCTTGCAGTGTGTGCCGAGAAATATTACTTCTTTGTCTTATTAATAGGAATGATAGGAAACACTGGTTTATGAGCCAATTTTGAAGTTATGAGAACTTTTCCTTTAATATCATTTGCATGGAATGGTCATATCTTTGCATCTCTGACACATTTAAGGACACTGGAAATTTTACATTTAAATTTGCTGAAGTGAGAGGCTGACTGAGGAGAATAAATAAATAATATGTAATTACCACTTCCCTCCCACCTTATACCAAATAAAGTTGGTTTAATATCTTTAGCTGAAAGATGCAGAAAATGACTATAATTAACTTTGGTTCAGTTCTTAGTCCTTTTTCTATTTCTGGATAATTCTGATTCCCATAAAAAGACTCAGTTGTATGTCTTTTAATCCATTCAACTAAAAGTTCTTTAACCTCCTACCTTATCAAATTGTACTGAATTTGAGGTTGATCTGCTTTGTTTTAAATGCTTTTTCCCCTTCTTTCCCCGCAAATGGGAAGGATCATTAAGGAACGTGTATAAAGGACAGTGGACAAAGCCAAAAGGGGGAAGGCGTGAGGGTGGGGTGGCGGGGGGAGTGGTGACAGGAAAATGAGACAACTGTACTTGAACAACAATTTAAAAAAAATGAAAATAAATTAAAAAAATAAATGCTGCTTTTTCATTTGTACTGATGCACTCAGCCTTAATATAGTTCATGTTACTGAGTCAATGCTTGCAGTTTATTTTTGAGTGAGAACAGGATGTAAGAACGACTCGTTCTTGGACATCAGTACCAATTTTATCTTTTTCACTTGCCAAATCTCAGGATTATTAAAGAAGTTTTAATCTTGGGGTGTGGTATACGGTTTAAAGATACTTGTGTTTAATGTAAAAAGAAGTATTTGTCAGACATCATCACAAATCAACAATGTCCAAACTGCATTAATTTTATACATTCTTGAATTTTTATAACTCCATGGTTTCATCTCCAATTTCTCCCCAAAATGAGTTGCCAAGGATGTCCATCAGAGCTGCTACAATCTGGACATCCTGAGTTCTTCAGAATTCTTTTAGTTTACCCTGCCTTCATAAAATTATTAATTGTTTTAATATTTTAAAAATCATTTTTAATGTAATTATACTACAAACACATTACCTTTTCCCAAAAGACACAAAAGGGTATAAAATGGAAAATACATCACCTTTGTTTTTTTGTTAACCAGCATTGTTTCTTAAGTACCGTATTTTGCCATGTATAATGTGCAATATTTTGCCCAAATTTTTGAGGGAAAAATAAGAATGTGCATTACACATGGATGGTACTAATTCCGTATCTATATAAATACAGGGTTTTTTTCCTAGTTTGTAAAATGGAATAAAGGTATTAGGACAATAACATTATAATGACTGAGAAGTATTTTAAATACCAATTGAGGTAATGTATTAAATTGCTTTGTAAATAACAAAACACATTATAAAATATAAGCCATTATTACCATAGAATTCCACTTCTGAAATAATTTACGTCTTCTCTCTGGAATTAAGAAATCTAGATCTACTTAGTTTTGGGGTCTCAATCAGGCCAGTGAACAGGCAGTCGTTGAGAAGTCTTTCACCTCATTACAAAACCTGAATACAACTAAGTTGACATTCAAATGCTGCCTTTAAGGTCGGATGTCTGTGGGCTTAGTTTTGGGCATAGAAAGTGCAAAATACTACCATTCTGCAATTCGCCTCCAATGGCAAATTCTTCTGTTTTCATCTTCGTTCATAGTAAGAAATTGTTCTTCATCAAAATTTTCTTAATCAAACAGCCTCTTTAAAATATATATTTTATTGATTATCTATCATCGTTGTCCCAGTTTTTTCTCCCCTTTATTCTCCTTCGTCCTGCACCCTACCTCCCACCACCATTCTCCCACCTTAGTTCATGTCCATGGGTTACATACATAAGTTCTTTGGCTTCTATATTTATAATACTGTTCTTAATCTCCCCCTGTGTATTTTGTACCTACCATTTATGCTGCTTATTCCCTGTACCTTTCTCCCCATTCTCCTTTATCCCCTACCCCTCTGAATACCCTCCATGTGATCTCCATTTCTGTGACTCTGTTCCTGTTTTAGTTGTTTGCTTAGTTTGTTTTTGGTTTTGGTTCTGTTGTTTATAGTTGTGAGTTTGTTGTCTTTTTACTGTTCATAGTTTTGCTCTTCTTCTTATTAGATAATCCCTTCAACATTTTATGTAATAAGGGTTTGGTGATGATGAACTCCTTTAACTTGACCTTATCTAGGAAGAACTTTATCTGCCCTTCCACTCTAAAGGATAGCTTTGCTGGAGAGAGTAATCTTGGATGTAGGTCCTTGCCTTTCATGACTTGGAATACTTCTTTCCAGCCCCTTCTTGCCTGCAAGGTTTCTTTTGAGAAATCAGCTGATAGTCTAATGGGAACTCCTTTGTAGGTTTCTGTCTCATTTTCTCTTGCTGCTTTTAAGATTCTCTCCTTATCTTTAATATTGGGTAATGTAATTGTGATGTGCCTTCGTGTGTACTTCCTTAGGTCCAACTTCTTTGGGACTCTCTGAGCTTCCTGGTCTTCCTGGAAGTCTATTTCCTTTGCCAGATTGGGGAAGTTTTCCTTCATTATTTTTTCAAATAAGTTTTCAATTTCTTGCTCTTCCTCTTCTACTACTGGTACCCCTATGATTGTGATGTTGGAACATTTAAAGATGTCCTGGAGGTTCCTAAGCCTTTCCTCGTTTTTTTGAATTCTTCTTTCTTCATTCTGTTCTGTTGAATGCTTATTTCTTCCTTCTGGTTCAAATCATTGATTTGAGTCCTAGTTTCCTTCTCTTCACTGTTGGTTCCTTGTACATTTTCCTTTATTTCACTTTGTATAGCCTACACTTCTTCCTCTATTTTGCAACCATACTCAACCATTTCTGTGAGCACCCTATTTACCAGCGTTTTGAACTCTGCATTTGATAGGTTGTCTATCTTGTTATTGCTCAGATCTACTTTTGGATCTTTGATCTGTTTGTTCATTGGGCCATATTTTTTTTTTTAAGATTTTATTTATTTATTTATTTATTTATTTTTAGAGAGAGGGGAAGGGAGGGAGAAAGAGAGGGAGAGAAACAGCAATGTATGGTTGCCTCTCACATTGCCCCCACCGGGGACCTGGCCCGCAACCCAGGCATGCGCCCCGACTGGGAATCTAACCGGTACCCCCTGGCCCCCAGCCCGTGCTCAATCCACTGAGCCACACCAGCCAGGGCACATTGGGCCATATTTTTTGTCTTGTTGTGCCTGTTACACTGTAAGGGGCTGAGCTTTAGGTATTCACCAGGTGGGGGCAACCCATGTCGCTGCATTGTGGTGCTGTACATGGGGGAGGGGTCTGAGAGGGAACAGTGTCACTTGGCAGGCTTTCAGTCACTTCCCCCACTACCCACAAGCAAATTGGGCCTGTCTGGTGCTGATTCCCAGGTGGGCAGGGTTTTGTATGTTGTAGGACCCTGTGGATATCTCCAAGGATCTCTCCTGTGAGTCTGGGAGTTTCTCTCTCCACCACAACCCCCCTTGATTTTATAGTCAGAGGTTTCGAGGCTTTATTTCCCTGCACTGGAACCCTGGGTTGCACAGTCTGTCTCACTCCCCAGCTGTTCCTCCTGGTTCATTCACATGCAAATGTGAGACTGCCCAGTCTGCCAGCTGCTGCCTTGCCATGAGTCTTCTCTGCCCTAACTGCCCATCTCTGCCCCTCCTACTGGTGTGGGTGAGTGTGTCTTCTTTAACTCCTTGGTTGTCAGACTTCCATACAGTTCAATTTTCTGGCGATTCTGGTTGATTTTGTTTTTAATTTGTTGTTGCCCTTCTTTTGGTTGTATAGAAGGTGGCAAAGTGCATCTATCTATGCTTTCATCTTGTCCGGAAGTCCCAATCAAACAGCCTCTTGTATTAGATAACTTTCTCTTAGGAATAATATAATCACTGTTAAAATGTTCTATTCTCTATTTAAATGTTTTTAATTATTTATGCTAATGCATTAAAAGTGTAACTCTAGAAATCCATAACAGTATCCATATGCAAAATAATACCCTGGAATAAATGCTAAAATTCCATTATAATACAAAAAAATCAAGTATCTAAATATAAATAAATAAAAGGTGAATTAAAAAATTAAAATGAAAGATTTTTTTCCCGAAAGTTTGGGCCAAAAATGTGGATGCACAATATACCCAAGAGCAATTGTTCCTGGCAAAATATGGTATTTCTTCCAGAAATTTTACATGTAGATAACATTGTAGCCTGAGATCCCCCAAGAGGGAGAAAGGAAGAGAGAATTTATGTAATAGCCCCTACCTTCAATGATAAATATTTTACCCGAAAAACCTTAATTCCCCCAAATTTCTGGGTTGAATATGAGGAGTGTTGGTCAGTATTTCTTGGGTAAGCTTTAAGGCAGGGTGTGAGAGATACTTGGTGTGGAGATGAGGTAAAAATACACTGTCAAATTAAGCCCCAGCATCCTTCAATGAGGCTTTCCCCTCTGACGAGCCATCACTGGAAAAAGAGACAGTTTAAGCTGAGAGTCTGAGCTGGTGTTTAATGTACTTTGTATGTACTGATGTGGGCGCACGTGCAAGTGAGTATGATCTTAATTTTGTATAGTGAAATATTACCAATTTTGAATTCATGGTTTATGGCCCTGTATTTCATAATTTTTGGCAGATTATGTATTTCTCACTTCACGAAAATTCCCAACCATCATCCCCATAAAAATTATAGCCAAGCTTAAGAAAGTTACTCATGGTCAAATAATTTCAAAAGCAAAACAATAAAAATCTCTTAAATACTTTTTATAGCAAAAATTATATTTATTATGGCATGTGGATCTATTTTAATGAAATTGTTTTAGTTTGAATGGTGTCTCCAAACATAAGAACCTTTGATTCAGTGAGGATCTTAAAACGGCCTTGTGCTTACAGGGCCGGTTTTGGGCCCTGTAAGAATTAATACGTATTTTCTCTGGCTCTTATCTCTGTATGAAGATTCTCCTTTTAGAGGACTCAGATAGAATTTTAGAAGAAGGAAACTATTGGCTAGAAGTTAAGGGTATAGCCTACATGCATGCATGGACACATACATATAGATACAAAAATCCTTAGAACATATCTCAGGAAAAAATGGCAGAAAGTTCTGATACACTCGAAGTATCAGTGAAAGAAGAAATGAGAAAAATAGACCTGATGACTCCAAGGAAACCTATATAACTTGTGGCGATAATTTTTGTTGCCTTGAACTGAAAGATGCAGTGGGGAACAGGGACATGTCTGCAGTCTCAATTTAGAAATACCTTATTAGGTGGTGTAGGTCATTGTGTCAAAAATACAGAGAACATTGTTCTTCTAAAGAGCATTGCTGTATTGGACTGAGAATAGAAGTTTTGTGCCCAGTGAGGGTACATCAGGATTCTCTTTGTTGAACCAGTCGAGGTAGTCCAACAGTTTTCCTGGATTGTCTCTGAAACTGATGAAAGCTAATTAAAATTAAGGACTTTTATTTATTGATTAATTTTACTCCAGCATTTCCCCTTTAGAGTGAAAATTATGGACAATATTTTGTAAACCGATGATATCTCAACTGAAATGGAAATCTCATAAATATGCCAAAATTTTAGATGGTTTTTCAGGGTTTTTTGCCTTGAAAATGTGAATCCTTTATGCTCTAGCTAGGACTTTGAATTTCAGATGAAACCATTTGTCATATTGTAAAAGTGTAATTATCTGAAATATTTTGATAACAAATTTTTCTAGAGTCTTCTTTTTTCTTTAAATGCAATGTTCATTTCTCATTGCCTCCTACACATGAGAAACACTGTCTGAGTGACTAAGCCTGCTGTGTGCACGGTAAGTATGTGAAATAATGTGTGGGCAGGAATAAGTATTTGTGATTACCATAAGGTAGGTTTGTGTGAGATACCATAACTTCCAAACAGCCTGAGGGATAGACTTTGCAGTTTAATTACAATCGGTGGGAATGTTAAGAAGCAGCATCTTCACCTCCACCAACGCTCGGTGCGGTCATTTTTTTTGAGCTGCCTCCTGTACTAAACTTTAAAAAGTTGCTTTGAGAAAAATAAGTTTCCTTATATTTTACTAATGAATATAATAAATAATATTTGTTTCAAATCAGAAAAATTAGAAATGGGAAAGAGCAAGGAAAATCTATAATCTACAACACTCAGAACCTGTTGTATTTGGGTTATTTAAGAATTGACAGTAATTTTCATTCTACTTTTTTTTTTAGCAAGTTCAATGAATATCAGTATTGTGTTTTGGTTTTAGGGATAGCAGTAAGCTTTAAAAGTATTTATTTGACACTGATTACCATTAAGACATATTGAGATAACAATCAATTAATGCAATTTAATTATTTACTATCCTTACCTTTCAAAAAAACTCCCGGTACTAGAAAGACTGCTGCGGGAATGTAGACTGACCCAGCCCATTTAGAAAGCAATTCGTAACCATCAGTCAGAAGCCCCTACATGCCCATGATCTTTATTCAGTTCTACTTCTAGGATTTTAACCTAAGGAAAAAATTGTAGTAGTCCAAATAATGCGAAATATAGACAAACATTTATGTGTAATAATAGCTGACCATTAAAAAGCACTTATTATACAATCGAAACTGTGATAAATGTTTTAAATTATCATCCCATATAATTGTTCTCAAAACAATTCTATAAGATGTTTACTACTATTCCCTGTCTTATTGGTAATAAAACAGGCTCAGTGAAGTTAATCAACTAACAATTACACAGCAAGTAAGTGGTGAAACTGGGACTAAAACCTACGTGTATAGCGTTCAGGGTCCCTAGGTTTCTTCTCCCATTTTGAAAATTTTAAGTCTATAGAAAAGTTGAGAGCTGAGTACAACAAACCCTTCACCTATTCAATCGGATTTACCAAATGTTAAATTTTGCTTCATTTTTTCTTTTTATATATATATTTACCCCAAAATATTTCAGCATGTGCCACAAAGAATGAGAACATTCTTCTGCTTAAAAACATGTCATTATTGCAGGTAGGACATTTAACATTAATTCAAAAATATTATTTAACACACCTTCTCTATTTAATCCCACCCACCTCCCCCATTTTTTAATCCTCATCTGAGGATATGTTAATTAATTTTAGAGAAAGAGGAAGGGAGAGAGAGAAATATCGATCGGAGAGAAAGAGATCGAACCCGCAACCTTTTGGTGTATGGGATGATGCTCCAACCAACTGAGCCACCTGGCCGGAGCCCCTCCCCCATTTTTAATACTAAGATTAATAATTTCAATTTCTCTGCTATACTCACTTTTTTGTGTCTGTTTTGTACAATAGCAAAAAAGGGGGCATGATTACCTAATAAAAAAAGGTTAAAGAAATTGCTGTATAGCCATGTAATGAATTGTTATACCTAAAAAGGGATTTCTGAAGGAATTTAATGACATGGGACAATTCTTATAATATAATGTTAGGTGAAAACATTGGATATAGAATTATAGTTGAATTCATTTATATATTAAATATGATCTCTCTCATTTAGAATTTTTAGTTGAGAATGGTGGATAGATCTTTAAATAGATGCTTAGAGTAAGATGGAGTAAATAAGTGAGGGAATATGGATATCCTGGGAGAGGAAGCTAGTCTAGTCAGGGTGAAGGAGACAGAGAAGCTCCCTGGAGGAAATGTGATTGTCACAAGCGTCTGTTTGTGATGTAGTCTTTCCTATAAGTCAGCTGGGCAATTGCACAGCTAGCTGCCTGCTGAGCAGTCTGGCACCAAGGAATAGACAAGAGTCACACACAATGACTACGCTATTCACTCAGCTTTTATTGAATGCAGGTTCACTCGAAGTAGAACATCAACATACATTAATATTCTACTAACACTCTAACAATCTAAGAGAAATATAACATACACACACAGCAATCGATGGGGAATAACGAACCCAAGTCCCAGAGTCTCAGTCTGCAGGTCTAGGAGAGAGGACCATGGGCAAGAGAGTCATCAGTGTCTTGCAAGGAAAGACCTCAGGAGCCAGGTGGGCAACAGGGCAGACGAGGTTCTCAGTCCAGCAGGGCAGAGCCTCCAGCGGCTGATACTAAAGGGAGATCAGCGTGGCATGGAGCAGCGCTCTGGTGTGTGGAGCTTGGCTGTGTCAGCAGTGCTCGGGAACCTGCCTCAGTTATACCTCGAAAGTGGTGTACTCCGCCCTTCTGGGTCTTTTCAATAAATGTCTTAGCACCCCTGATGCCAGATGTGGAATTTACACAGGAGCCCATGGGTGGTACATGGCCGTTCTGCTTGACACCCCTGCTGGCAGGTGTCGAATCTCCCCAGGAGCCTAACTATGGGTGGTCCCTCTCTGCAGACACGGCTACTCTGACAATGTGTGCAGAGATTTTAAGCCTGTCGCCTTGTCAGACGTTGCTGCTCTGACCACACAGGCAGATATGTCTCCTTGCTTGATGTGTTCACTCTGACTTAGGTAATTTTTCTCTTGAACCAAAGTGTCATGGCTGACTTGCAGCCATTTTAGTTGACACAAGTGACTCCACTTTGTTTTATATACTTTATGCTACCTTAATTGGACCAATGCCATTTTATGGGTCCTGCTCTCCACAGTGATGCCCATTTTTTAAAAAGTATGGAAATGATATGTAAGAATGAGCTTAATATCTAACATGTTAGACATTATTTTTAGGGAGTAGAATTATGAGTTCTTCTTATTCTTTATGATTTATTTGTTTTCCAAGTTTTTAACAATAGATGTATATATTCCTTCCTAAACAGAACAAATAATTGGTTGAATATATATTAAAAATTAATTATTACTTAGGATTTACCTAATGCCCATGGTGAGTTGGTTTGTTGCAGAACATTGAGATAAAACTCCCCTTGATTTAAAATAAGATACTTTTAATAATGAAAATAGTAGCTATAAAATTTTACCACCTTCTCTAATTGTTCAATAACAGTATTTAGTTACGTTGTTCTTACAGCATCTCTCTGATTATATGCCCATTTTTAATCCTCACCCAAGGATATGTTTATTGATTTTAGAGAGAGATAAAGGGAGAGAGAGAAAGAGAAACCTTGATTGGCCTCCCATACACACCCCAACCAGGCATGGAACCCACAGCCTAGGTGTGTGCCCTGACCGGCATCGAACCCACAACCTTTTGGTGCATGGGACAACACTCCAACCAACTGAGCCACCTGGCCAGACTAAATGTCCATTTTATAATCCAGTTTGGTAGATACTTAATAATACAGATATCAATTAGCCCACAAAATAATGGGGCTTAAATTAGATGCTTTATAATCCTGTATGGCCATTCCTCCTATAACCACAGGGATACTACATATACCGGCAGTCCACTAAGTAGTCTAACAAGAGCAAAATCATTCATCACTTATATTTAATGCATACTGTGATGGCAAAGGCTCTGTATTTTTAGGGAAATTTTCATGGAATTATGACATGTTATACTATAAAGTGCATTGATTTTTTACTTGCTTTCAGTATTGGTTCTCTTAATTTAGGCTTTCTTTTCCCTTGACATATGCATAATGTTATTTTGCACAGCTGTTAAAATACATAGTACAAATACCTCATCTTTAAAATACAGCCTTTGATATAGAATGTTGGTGTGCAAAGAATGGAGTAACCTGGGATGTTGTGACGTCAAAAATACCAAAGGCAAATTCGGACCTTGAGCGAAAAAGCCAGGGTCAAAATGAAGATGAGACGTTCATATTGCTGTCAACCTAGAAGCAAATAAAGCAGCCGATGGAGGGAGGAAGAGGAAGAAACCTGGCAGTTTTAACAGCTCTCCACTCCAGTCACTTTCCCACTGGCAGTGAGCGTGACTCCTACCCATAGCATTATAATGTGTTTACTTGATCAAGTCAAATGGCTTCTTTAAAGATAATTTAATTCCTTTTAATTAAGGAAGCATATTTTAATACCTAGCACCTTGATACATGTGGTGTTCACAGCTCCGAATATATTGAACACCATTGCTCATTAGAAACTCTTTCAAGTCATTTAGTGCAGACAGTATCTTGTGCCTAGCCAATGCAAACCTATGATTCAGGCTCAATGTAATTGCAACATTATTCAAAACAATAAAGACAAATGTATTAACATACAGGAGAGTTAAGCTTATGTGTATAAGATCACTGGGAACATTGACTGGAATATATCTTTTAAATGGGCAGTAGACAACATTCACCATTTTAATTTTTCTTGTTTTATTAGGGATATATCACTGGTAAGAACCTAGCATTATCTAGAAGCTGAGAAATCAGTGTTTCATTACTTCCACCCCTGCAAATGGCTTTAGATTTAAACATTTATGTTATTGATGAAAACAGAGGTCTAAATTAAGTTCAGTGACGTATTCTCTTTGCTGAGGCATTGTCTCACCCAGACTGGTTAAAGCGAAAGGGGAATGATTTGATCTCATTACTTTGCTCCTGCTGGCGGCTGGTGGTTGTCACAGATGGTGCGGGTTTTCATCACGGAGCTGTGCAACCCGAGACCCAGAACGAAGTGGGCCCGCCCAGCGGCCAGGTGGTCATTTCTGGTAATTAATGCCTTGGGGGAAGTTCAGTTAGGTAACACTATAGTAGCCTGGTAAGTCTGCCAAGGAAGCAGCTCTTTCCAAAACAATTATTTTTTTACCCTTTTCCCATCAGTCATAAAAGAGATTTGTTTTCTAACAGAGGAACCAATTAGAAGGTGAGCATTCAGTGTAGTTTTTCCTATTGATCTTGCCGACAAAACCCTGGTATTCTTTATCTAGAATGATCAATTTTATTCATCAGTTACCACTGTCTGGATGTTCCTGGGAATGGTTTACCCTTGTTAAGTGCCTAATTTGTGCCATATACATGGTCTATCAGGGCTAATCATTGATATGCTGTGAAAAGGAGTGTTTGCTTAGTACTTAACACACATTAACAACTTCTTTAGTTGCAAAGAGTTCCTTGTATCTGGAACACTTTTCAAATGAGAAAACTGTAGTAACCGTTATTTCTGAATACCAGTTTCTGAATATATTTCCAACATAGAATCTGAATTACATGTCAGCTGCTGGAAGGCCTGTGAGAGGTGAGTAAGGTGGATAAGGCCCTGGGAAGGGCTGCAAGCCAGACCTTTCCGAATGAACCACCCGTGCCCGTGACTGCCATTTATTGATGGCTTATTGTGTGTCAGACTCCTAACAAATGTTTTCTTGCCTAGTCTTTATAGCAAACCAGCGCAATAGGCATTAATATCCTTAATTTTTCAAAGAATAAAATGGATCCTTAAAGAGGTTAAATAATTTGTACAAATTCACAAAACAAGGTATGGACTGGGACTGGAACTCAGGTCTTAACACCATAATTTGGTTTCTTCTCTACACTATTTACCCATACACTTTAGGGTATAAGAGAATCACAGGGAGGGCTTGTTGAGACACAGTTCTGAACCTCACTCCGGAGCTACTTCTTTAGGTCTGGGCTGGGCCCTGAGAATTTGCATTTCTGACTTGTTACACCTGGGCGATGCTGATGTTGCTCACCTGGGAACCACACTGAGGTCTGGTGTTTTATGCCATGCTGCCTCTTAAGAAGTAAGTTGAATTTAGGGAAGTGGGCTAATGGATGCCAAAGTTTGGATAACAATAAACTATAAAAAGCTTTAGTTATAATTATATTAATTAATAACTTAATGTGGGGCTATTTTATTTTTAATATTATTAACAATGAAATGTTTTGGCTTATGGAATAATGGTCCAAGTATACAAGTATTAATCTCCACTATACATGTGTGAGATATGAAAGGAGAAGCTGATGTGGGAGGTAAAATGATCAATTAGAAATGATATTTATCTTTTAACAACTGAAAAGTCTCAAGGAGACATATATTTACAAACTAGTAGGCAGAACACAGAAATATAGAAGTGGTAAAAAAAACAGCATGGGACCAACATAAACAGCAAACTGGGAAATATTAATTGTAACAGAATATTAATTTCAGGCCTGGCTGCTGTAGCTCAGTGGATTGAGTGCGGGCCTGAGACCCAAAGGAACTCCAGTTCAATTCCCAGTCAGGGCACATGCCTGGGTTGTGGGCCAGGTCCCTAGTGGGGGGCATGCATGAGGCAACCACACATTGATGTTTCTCTCACTCTCTTTCTCCCTCCCTTTTTCCCTCTCTTTCTGTCTCTCTATAAAATAAATTAAAAAAAATCTTTTAAAAAAAGAATATTAATTTCACTTTGGGGAAAATAATTCTGAATATTAGTTTTGTTCTTAATTTCAGATGTGTTTTATGGCACGCTCCTATTACTTTTCTGGCATTAATCACACTTTTATTAAATAAAGTGAGTTCACATGAGTTTCATGTGAAAGGCAGGCCATCTTCTGATTATTGTATTCTATCAATAATGACAGCATCTGCAAAGGAGTCGTGTGGGTTTAGCCACCCAGTTTGCCTGGAGAATGTCTTTGCAGCACTGCTGGCCAAGGGGCAGGGAGGGACCAGAGCTCCAAGAGCCAAACTGTTCCCACGACTCTGTTGCTGGACAAAGCCTTTGCTGAGGGTCTGGTTCATTCTGAGTACCTCCAAGGAGTTCTCTAGATTCACAGAGGAATTTTGTCCTAGACAAGAAATTACTCTCAGGATCGAATAGAGTAAGAAATAATTTCTGAGATTTACTAGGGGATATACTTAGACATTTAAATTCTCCCCCAAATTAAAGAACAAACTGACAGTAACCAGAGGGGAGGGGGGTAAAGGGGGGAATAAAGGGGGAGGGAGAAGGGGAAGGGTCGTCAAGGAACACGTATAAAGGACCCACGGACAAAGCCAAAGGGGCATAGGGTTGAGTGTGGGAGGTGGGGGTGGGTGGGGAGGGGGAGAGTAATGGGAGAAAGTGGAGAAAATTGTACTTGAACAACAACAAGAAATAAATGAATAAAAGTTTATGTTGTTGTACTGAGAAAAAAAAAGAAAGTGGACATTTTGCTTTTCTACACAAGTAATTAGCAAATTCTTTTCATTTGTTTTTAACCATCTCTTCCACCATCTGTTTCTTCCATGAAAATTGTTTTTAGAGATTAGTGATAGCTCAGGTTGGAACACTCTCCTGGAGTTTTCCAAGGGCGGGGAATGGAGTGCTGCTCACTGTCACCTTATGAAGCCAGACACGTAAATGCACAGCCTTCGTGTTAAGTGTCCTCTCCATGTGGTCTCCCACCACAGCACAGTGACATTCTATAATGGTTCCTTTAGAGGTCTTTTTTCAAATATTTTCTACATTTTATAAATTGTTTTTTAAAGGAAAGACTCCTTTGATTTTTCTTTAAATGCCAAGGTCTTCAGTAACCTTGAAAACATATGTGTTTTAATTCTGTATGTTTGAACTTTAAGAAACTATGGGCCAAAGTATTCTTTGTGTAAACCCTGGATTTTCTGAGATATCCTGACTTATAAGTGTGTATTGTACTTACTCTGTTGTCCACATAAATATATGAAGTCAGAGCATGTTTTTGTTAGTTTGTTTTATAACTTTTGAAACTTATAACTGATGTGCTCAGTCCCCTTACAGTTCTATATTAAGCCCTATACATGAACTTTTAAAATTTTCACCCTCATTAAAACTCTATGTTGCTGAGCATACTTTCATATGTCTCTGGACCCTCTGCATGTCCTCCTTGGAAAGTGTCTGTTCAGGTCCTTTGCCCATTTTTTAATTGGATTTTTGTCTTCCTGTGTGGAGTTGTGTGAGTTCTTTATATATTTTGGAGATCAAACCCTTGTCCAAGGTATCATTGGCAAGTATATTTTCCCATATGCTTTGTTCCCTTTTCATTTTGTTGATTTTTTCTTTAGCACTGCAGAAGCTTTTTAATTTGATGAAATCCCATTTGTTTATTCTTTCCTTTATGTCCCTTGCTCTAGGGGACATACCAGTGAAGATGTTGCTGTGTGGTATCTGAAATTTTCCTGCATATGTTCTCTTCTAGGACTTTTATGGTGTCATGATTTATATTTAAGTCTTTTATCCACCTTGAGTTTATTTTTGTGTATGGTTTAAGTTGGTTGTCGAGATCATTTTTATGCATGTAGCTGTCCAGACTTCCCAACCTCATTTGTTGAAGGGGCTATTTTTTACTCCATTTTATGCTTCTGCCCCCTTTGTTGATATTAATCGACCATAGCAACATGGGTTTATTTCTGGGCTCTTTATTGTGTTCTATTGATCTATGTGTTGGTTCTTATGCCATATGAAAGGATGCTCAACATCACTAGCCATCAGAGAGATGCAAATTAAAACCACTTCACACCAGTCAGAATGGCCATCATAAGCAAATCAACAAACAAGTGCTGGCTAGGTTTGGAGAAAAGGGAACCCTAGTGCACTGTTGGTGGGAATGCAGACTGGTGCAGCCACTGTGGAAAACAATATAGAATTTCCTCAGAAAACTAAAAATGGAACTGCCTTTTGACCTGGCAATTCTATTACTGGGATTATACCCTAAGAATCCTGAAACACCAATGCAAAAGAACCCATGCACCCCAGTGTTCATAGCACAATTTACAATAGTCAAGTGCTAGAAACAACCTAGGTGCCCATCAGTAAATGAATGGATCAAAAAACCATGGTACATTTACACAATAGAATACTAGGCAGCAAAAGAAAAAGGAACACCTAGCCTTCGTGACAGCATAGATGGATCTGGAGAGCATTATGCTAAGTGAAATAAGCCAGGTGGTGAAAGCAGATACCATATGATCTCACCTAAAAGTGGAACCTAATCATTAAAACAAAAAAGCAAACAAAATAGAACCAGAAACATGGAAATAAAGAAAAAAACTGACAGAGGGGTGGGGAGAGGGAAATAATGGGAAAAGATGGTGAAGAATTGCAGGCTTTGACTCTTGGTTGTCATTACGCTTTTGATGAAATGCTTTTACCTGCATATTATTACCTGTATATTTAAAAGTAAGCAATATGAACCACATTAGTGCATCATTATTATTGCTTGAAAAAAATTGTTTTCTTATTATAGTGACCTGGAAATTTTCCTCCATAGCCTGTTGATTAGTTTTGTTGGAAGCAATGCTTAGTCTTGACCAAGTAAGTGATTCTTGGCCCCCGACAGAGGACCCCAGGGGTAAAGTCCTCTGTTTGAGGTGGAGGCTGACACCCAGCCCAGCCCACTCTGCTGTTGTAGATTAATGACAAATTTCCTTATTAAGTCTGTGTTCAAATTTCATCTGAGGAAAGAAAAGCAAATTTACCACCGGACCTGCATGTTTCCCATTACCCTTAATAAAACATAGTCCGCAGTGAGGAGTGACATTTTAAAAGAACAGACCTTTCAGCAGACTGCCTCTCTGCCATTGTGCATAGCTGGAGCCTGCCAGGGCACAAAGGGAGATGCTGGGGAAGTGGATTAATATGTAAACCAACCCAGGCGACTTTGAAATGATTGATTCGAAGGCCAACTTTGTGAAATTTATTTCATTATGAGAGCAATTGTACCGAGAAATGATTTTATATTCGGAAGGTTTCCTCCCTTTTCTCTTCAGAAATGACAGGCTTTGTTCTTCTTGAAATGTTTGTTTTTAATGATGTGGTGAATTAATTCTGTGGAATAAATTTTGTAACTAAAGCATGATATAGAAAATGATGGGTAAAAAATAAAACACTTTCCAAGAACACAGAGAATCCCATTTTGCCCATGATGCTTAACTTAGAAGTGCAAAGGGTATAGTCTGTTGTATATTTTCAGGTTTTTAAGGAACATATTAAAAGTCATATATGTAAGCCTTGCTTATTTGAACATGATAGACATTTAAACACTCTTAATTATAAACAAATCAGCGAAGCTAAAAGCATTGGGATTTAATTATTGCCTGGTTTGAACATATGGCAGTCTTCCACGTGAGATGGGAGCTAGTGGAACAGAGCTCAGGGGATTTGAGGCCCCTGAAGGCAGGGATCTGCAGCAGCCTGGAATCCTTCTGAAACCCTTCTGGAGTGATACTGTCTACCGCTCCAGTCAATGTGGTTTCTTTCTAGAGGATGACAAAACATTATCTTACAACTACAAACATTCAGGCCACCATCATAGACAGTGAAATAACTATGCTAAGGATATTTCAAGGATATTTCAAACTCCTAGACCTTAGATGCCCACCTAGCGGACTGTCGGGAAGAAATAAGGAGCTTCAGGGGTCATGCGATTTCTGTCAGCAGCACCCTGACAGCATCTTCAGAGGATTGCCTTCAGAGGGAAAGTTTCATGAAAAGACTAAGCTCTATGAACCATGCGTTTCCTTTTTATAATATGAATAAAAATGCCTGTGATTAGTCAAGGAGCCCAAGAGATGCATTTGATTATGTGACAGACACGTAAGTTTTGTTGGTTCAATGTCTCAGCTTTATCATTTCTCTATCCTATAGTGCCTGGTGTTATTAAGATAATAAATATTTCTACAGATTCCAAATTAATCCTTTGACTAGAGAAAATTTGCATTAGTATGGCTTCCATAAAGAAAGTTTTCAAGATAGGGCTTGGAATTGGTGTCTGTCATTTATTCTGACTCCACAAAAGAGGAAGAACAGTCGGAGGAAGGTGAATCCTAAATGGCTGCTCCGAAAGGTGGTGGCAGGTTCCCAGAGATGACGTGAAGAGTCAAGCTGCATTTCCGAAAAGCACTCACAGCTCTCTGCCCTTTGATTCTGCCGAGGTGGAATCACTTCTACACTTGCCTGAACCCATCCACTAACAAAAGGAGGTTTACCTGCCCCCGTGCTCCACTCGAAGAAAACCCCATAAGCCCTGTCAAAGAGATATGCTCTGGATGTGGGATATTCCTCTCTTTGCCAACTTCTCTGGGTTGAATTCCACACAAGTCATCACCCTTCAGCACTGGAGGTGGGTGATTACCACAGAGTCCAATTAAACATAAAGCACTGAAAACCATAAGTAGTTTTCCAGGTGATAGGGCATTGGGACACAAAGTTTCATTGAAACATGGTGGTCTTCTCAAAAATTTTAACGCACTACTTACTTCAGGGTGAGACATCACCTCTCAGACCTACACTTTCTTGCCACACTCCCTGGACTGGCTCTCTCTTCCTGGGCCTGACTGGTGTGCAGACACTTCCCTAGGCATGGCCGTTCCTCTTCCTCCTCTGGTTTTCAGCACACAATCCGGGGGTGGTTGAATTTTATGTGATTTATTGTAACCTTTACCCTCTTTTTTGTAGTCATACTTCTATATTCTAATTGTACATTTCTTCCATAACCAAAAAGTTTATTTTAAAAATATGTTAAAATAATAAGAAAAATTAAGGGACACATAAAATAAATGTTTCAAATAGTTTCCTTTGGAAGCTCTCTTTGCTTAGACCAGAACTGTTTACCACACAACATGTCTCTTCAGGAACATGTTACTAAATATTCTTTAAAGCCACGTATGTCACAGGATGATCATTTATTTATTTAAGCATCATCAGTTTTTAACCTGTATTACCCCAACCATAGTTGACCTAGTTTTAACAGAAAGCACATCTAACCCCGAGGGAGCAGGCCTTAATGTGTTAATAGATGCAGGACAGTCAAGGGCAGAGATGATGCTCTCACACAAGTTAAGAAAAAATGGCCTCTTCTGTTTTCTAAGTTCCTCTAGATATTTGAAGCAAAAAATAGGAAATCCTCTCTGACTTAGATTTCCTAATATAAAGGAGAAAACATAATCACATATCTCAGGATAAAAAGTATTGTCAAATTTTGTAATCTGCTAAAAATTAACAAAAATAAATTTTTCGATATTTTTTGGTAGATTTTGAGGGGTGATAAACTTTTACTCTTTTAGGAAAAATTCTCTGGAAAAATTAAATAAGCACTATCTAAGGTTAATGTGTCTACAAGCAAAAAACACAAAATAATATTGGATTT
Source organism: Micronycteris hirsuta (assembly GCA_004026765.1). NCBI lineage: Eukaryota > Metazoa > Chordata > Mammalia > Chiroptera > Phyllostomidae > Micronycteris > Micronycteris hirsuta. The sequence goes on from PVJI01001698.1 coordinate 21,537, forward strand.
TATTTTTGGAAGAAGGATGCATTAAGATAATAATGAGATGCGGAGAGGTAGTGTGGTGAGAAACCCAAGCATGCCACATGGCCGTAGCAGATTCAGAAGCAGTGATAAGAGGGAGTAGCTATAGCTACTCCACGTTAGCTTGGCAGGAACTGGGCTTCTTCACAATTTTCCTGCCTCAGGTGTATGTATCAAACTGACCTGCTATGTTTTGGTCCAGGCACACTTACCACTCTTGTGTAATCCCAGTTACTCACCAAGGGTTTTAAGCAGTTCCCTTTGTATTTTATAACAAAAGGTCTAGTTTTCTATGCTAGTTTTATAATGTCAAGGATTAAATGTGACATTTCAAGATGCCTAGGATCATTATGCCCTAATGCACATTGATAGAAATAGCTTTCCAGTCCGACCCATTCTTATGCCAAGATGCCAGGGTTAGCACTCATAATAAAGGCCAACATTTCCATTGCTGCTATGGAAGCACAAAGAAAAGTTTAGCCGAGGACTTTCTGAACTGAAATACCCAACTATATTGGATTTCTCATTTTCCAATCTATCAAATCAAGAGCATCCTCTAGGGAAGAATTAACTGACACCTCCTCATATAACACAATGCACACCAAATATCACATCATTCAGTAGAGTAAAAGGGAACTTTATTGATTTTTTTCACGGGGAGTGTGAAAACAGGCTAATAATTTAGCTAAACTTGTCCATTATTTTGGACAAGAGTTACTGCAGAACTTTTCCTCTTAAAAATATTAAATCAGAGAAGTCTGGAACAAAGATAATACAAATATTGTAAGTATATGAAATATACTATATTTTTATAAAGAGAAGATTCTATAAATAAATATATGCTAATTTTGTACCATATGCACCTCATGTTTTTCTATTCCTTCATCATGGATTAGACATCCGCCCACAGTCAATCTGTGTATATGTCTATTACACAGCAATATAATCACCACATTCTATTTTTCCTTTATTAGAACAGACGCTTTAAACAGAAATTTTGGCTTTTTCTCTGTGAACCCAGCACATGATATAGTGTCTTATGTAAAGTGGTCATTAGAAAATAGATAAATATATTAATGTAAAACACTGGATCAAAACCAGGATGGTTTTGTAATGTCATGCCTGAGTTCAGTTTCATTTAGTGGTACAAAATTTGGGTTCCTTAATTAAAAAGCCCATAAACCCGAAGTATTCCTTGCTCACCAGTGACCCTGGGCAATTGACTGGGCCTCTCGCAGGACCAGTTTTTTGATGTGTAACAGGAGAGCAGTTGTAGTGCCGACGTGATCTTCATGAGGGTCAAATGGGTTCAAAAGTTTTCTCCCAAAGGTTTTAGAAGACTGCCTGACTCATAGCAGGTGCTCAGTGAATGTTAGCTGTGAATGTGCATCTTTTAAAAACTAAAAATGACATTACCGCTCTTCTTTTACAACTTAGAGCTTTGTCCCTGTAAAATAACATAAAAGAATAAACTTTGGAGTTAAGACACTTGGCTTTGAATTCTAACTTCATCAATTCTTAGCAGCCAGAAGGATCCTTAGGCCTGCTTCCTGAAGTATTTTATAGAACAAGGATATTAAAATTGAACTCCCCTAATATTGTGAGAATTGAATGGAATCGTGTTTGCAATGTGCGTAAAGTAGTGCAGTAGCACAATACATAGATGTCACTCTATATTAACTAACTCAATAATTGCATTAGTTAGCTTTGCAATAGCATATATTTTATATGTCTATATATTATATAAGTATATAAATTACATATGAGTCTCCCGAAAGAAATTCAGAAAAAGTAGATTTGAGGACCATGGATAATAATAAAGTTAGACAGATACATATTGTATTGTTGTGACAATTGGGTTAAAATTCACTAAAATGACATTATTGCAGGTCAAAGATATTCTTCCCACTTGTTCCTGTTTTAGTCTTTCTGGTAAAGTCTTCGGCTGGGATAGAAAGTTTACATTTGTGGCAGTGTATTGGTTTTAGGATGGAGAGGCTATATGTGATAACTTCCCTTCATCTTCTAAAGTGTCTCCCATCAATGAGAAATCAATAAACGATTGTTCATTAGTGACAAATTAATTTGTATTTTATTACTCAGAGCTGCAGAAATGACTGATCAATATGCCAGATATACTAACTGGATAAAAGCAAGTAAAATCTTATAATGCTTAAGGCTCAATCTCGTTTTCTTATCATAATCTAGTTAAAAATTAATATATGAATCAATTTCCAAGCTATAAATAGACTGGTGGTATGTTTATGGGGTGCTCTATCTCACCCCAGATCGGAGACATGGAGAACAGAGAAACTGTGTGTACAGAATACAGAGAGAAACAGAGATCTGGAAGTTTTCCAATTAATTTGATCATTGTAGATAATGGATATTTAATCTTCCTTGTCTGTGTAGGTATATCCTTGCTGTGTTGGAATTTGATGCATGCAACAATAGGCAATAGTTTAATTGAATACTTTCCATTTCATGAATATGTCACCTTGATTCATAATTGGGAACACACTTAATGGAAAATATTATTCAAATTTAAGTACTGTACCTCAGCAAGTAATTTGGGTTAGACCTGATTACTGAAGGTGTTTATTTCGACTTGATTATTCTTTATTACATTGCACTACCAAGTTATACTGATTAAAATGCTAATGATCTATGTTGATAATGGATTATAATTAAATTTGTTAATTTTCCCAAATTAGCAAGACTGAAACATTTACAAGAAATTCTACTTGCCTGTGCAAAGTAGTTAAATATGAGATTTCATAATAAGATGACTGGAGGCAATTTGGGGTTATAAGCTGTTCTAGCAGTTTTTTGTTTTTCTTGAGATATTTGTAAAGCTTGCCATCTGGAAACTTTTATAATACCACACCTATAGATATTGAAATAGAGAGTTAATAGTATTAAAAAGACATTATATATTTGTAAACATATTTGTCAGATCAATACATTTGAAGGTAGAAAATATTGGTTCTAATTATTGTCATTACTTGTAGTGATTTTAATGGGAATTAAGTCTCAGCCATGTAGTGATGTATGAAGTTTGTATCATTTTTTTATCGAATTTATTGAGGTGATGTTGTTTAATAAAATTATATAGGTTTAAGGTGTGCAGTTCTATAATACATCATCTGTATATGGCATTGTGTGTTCACCATGCCAAGTCAAGCGTCCTACAATTCATCCCCCTTTTACCATCTTCCCCCTCCCCCCAACCATTTATTTAAATATAAATCTGATAGAGGTCTTTTTAGTGTTGCTCAGGTATTGAGAAACTGATTCTAAAATTTATCTTTTCTCGAACATATGCTGATCTTTGGCTACCTTTTAAAAATCAAAGGGTTAGGCTCTAAAAAGCTCACTGGAACTTCGGTGTGTTTGGTGAAGCTTGTCCGTTAGTGGGCTTCACTTCAGGAAGGCAGGGTGGTGCCGCTGCATTTTGTGGGGGGATCTAAATGCCAGCATTTGTTGAGCTTATCTCTGGGCCCCTCAATTCCTCTTGTGAAGAAACATTCAGTTTTTGATTTAGCGTGTGTTCATAAATGTCTCCCTGTCAACGTTTAACCAAATGAGCTCGCACAGAAGGTGGCGGGGAGGTAGGGAGAGAGAGTGTTTCACTACCAAATGGGTAAAATTTCACTTAACCTCTTATTTTTATTTCATTGCCTGACCCCCGCTTTTAATGAACTATTTTTTGTTAATCTAGAACTTCTATAGTTCAGTTTCTCCCGGGAAAAAGCTTCTGGTTTTCACCATGGAGAGGAATAAACATGTGGTTGGCAGGGAAGCAGAAGTAACCTCGGTTTTAACTCCATGTTGTGTTCAGTTTAAATTGACTTCCATGCTGTTTACATTTCATCTCCTCCTTTGAAAGTAAATGGTGCTTCTGTCCTGGGCCTTGTGCAGGTTTCCTTTGGTGAGTTAGTATGCTGTGTTCCAAGTATCCTCTGTGCTGATGTTGGGTCCAACCTCTCTTTACCCAATTACCACGCCTCTGTCCACTTTCTGTCTTGAAATATTTATGAACATTTTTCATTGACTCTTGCTCTTTGTTCTGTGATATCCATTTGCTGTTATTTTAGTGGAGTTCTAAAAGGCAGTGGAGAGAAATGAACATTTTAATTCAAGCCATTTAATTTTTTGTCTGAGGTTGATATGATTTTTGTATGATTATTGGTCATTTTCTTTTCTCTTGTGAATTGTCAGTTCATAGCCTTTGCCCAGTTTTCAATTGTGTGTGTATGTGTGTGTGTGTGTGTGTGTGTGTGTGTGTGATATTGTTTGCCAGCAATCTTTACTTCTTGGGAGAAAGAAATAATTGAAACAAAAAGAAAGTTGGGTCAGTAGGGCACATAAATATAACGTCCATCTAAGAAAAGCCAAATATATTTACCACAAATTATTTTAATTTTTAAAAAAGAGATATAAAACTCCTACATATTACACACTGTGATAAGAAGTGGCAGTTGCAAAACTGAGTTTTCATTTTTCTTAGAGTACTAGATTCAGTTTCTGTGCCTCCTCAGATGCCCTTCGCCCCATCTGCCCACCTGGCCTCAGTTTCTCGTCTTGTTTCTGCCCTGAGCCTCTCTACGTGCACTTTGATTGAGAGGGTGTTGACTCCATAGATCAATTTGTAGAGAATTTTGTTCTTTATGAAATTGTATTTCACAAAAATGAACATTTTCCAGTTTAACCGCGGTTAAATGTTCAGTTCAGTAGCATTAAGTACGTTCACACTGCTGTGCGGCCTTCAGTGTCATCCATCCCCAGAACCGCAGAAGTTTTTTATCTTCCCAAACCGAAACTCCAGATCCACTGAACAGTAATTCCCCGTGTCCGCCCTCCTCTAGCCCCGCAGCCAAAACGCTGCTTTCGGACTTTATGAATTTGACTACTCTCGGTATTTCATGTAAGTGGAATCAGACACTATGTATCCTTTTATTTCACTTAGATAATGTTTTCAAGGTTCATCCACGGTGTAGCATGTGTTGGAATTTCCTTCCTTTTTAAGGCTGAATAATATTCCATTGTGTGTATATACCATCTGTCCATTTGTCAATGCACACTTGGGTTGCTTGCTCCTTTTGGCTATTGTGAATAATGTCTTTATGATATGGGTTTACTTATATCTGTCTGAGACTTTGCTTTGAATTACTTTGGAAGTAGAATTGTTGAATCAAATGGTAATTCTGTTTTTAATTTTTTGACAACTGCCATACCGTTTTCACAGCAGCTGAATCATTTTACATTCTCACCAATAGTGTACAAGGCTTTGAATTAATCCACATCTTCACTAATACCTGCTATTTCATGTGTTCTTGATAAGAGCCATCCTATTGGGTGTGAAGTGGTATCTCACTGTGTTTTTAATTTGCATCTCCTTAATGATTAGTGATGTTGAACATCTTTTCTTGTACTTGTTATCCACTTGTATATCTTTGGAGAAGTGTCTTGTAAAGCCTTTTGCTCACATTTAAAGTGAGTTGTTTGCTTTCTCGTTTTTACTGAGTTACAAGAGTTTTTATTCTGGATATTACTCCTTTTTCAAATACATGCTTTGCAAATATTTTCTCTCATTTTGTGGGCTGCATTTTTATCCTGTTGATAGTATCTTTTAATGCATAAGAGTTTTAAATTTTGATGTATTAAATAGTTCAATATATTGGGGTTTTCGTTGTTGTCGCTTGTGCTTTTGGTGCCATATGTAATGTCCTACAACTAGTCCCTATGTTTACTTCTGACTTTTGTAGTCTTAGGTCTTACATTCATGTCTCTGATTCACTTTGAGTTAATTTTTTAAAATATGGTATGAGGTAAAGGTGCAGCTTCATTCTTTTTCATGAAATTATCAATTTTCCCAGCACCATTTGTTGAAACATTCATTAATTTTTGAAAATTCTTTGAAGGATATCTTCAAATATTGCTTCTGTTGCGTACTTCCTTGCTTATTTTTCCTTTAGAACGTTTAGCAGATATAACGTGTTCCTTACTCTTTCCTAAATTTTCATCCCCTTTTCTCTCTGTGCATCATCAGTCTGGTGTTTTACACTGATTTGTATTCTAGTTCACAATGATCTTTGCTATGTCCAAGCTAATAAACCATTTGTCAAACTCTTAATTTTGCTTATTGTATTTTTTAGCTTTTATGTCTTAAGAGAATGAACTCTATGGACTGACTTTGGGATGCTAGTTAGGTTTCACCCATCAGGAGTACTAGCAGGAGATGAAAGTCGGGCAGGAGAGTGAGTGCAGGATATCTACAGCCCTGATGTCTCCCTCCCTCCCTGGGGGTGACTGTATTGCTGAGGGATCGGGTCCTACCAGGCAGCCCTCTAATGCATATTTCTCTCTCTCAGTCCAGCAACTGTTCTCTTACCTCCTCAGTCTTAGGTGGGACAAGGTGCCCTGCTAGTACCACTTCTCAGGCAGTGCACTGACTCCAGTGTTTTTCTTATAACTTACGCTTAGCTTTGCAAATAGTCCCTTCATTCAGCACCCCTCACATCACTTGATTTGAGTGCACTATCTTTTTCTACCTGGGATATTGACTATAGTGGATTTGATATATAGAAAAATCTTAGTTTGTTGATACTTTCATTTGTGGTCCCTATAGTTTGTCATACTTTAAAAGACCATTTTCATAAAAATATTGTATAAATAAACTATCCCATGTTTTCTTTCATGGCTTCAGTCTTTACATCCAAATCTATGATCCAACTGATATTTTTTATTATATTAGAAATGAAGTATTTCTCACTTTTTCCTACAATTTTTATAGCTATCTTTGCTTGTATATTTTCTGTTTGACTTTTAGAATTTGTTTATAAAATTAAAAATACATTACTGGTATTCTTATTAAGTAAATATAAAATGTATAGATTAACTTAGGGATAAGTGACATCTTTATGAGCCCATTTGGTCATGCAGTCTTCATTTCATAGTCAATGCCATATTCTTTCCATTTGCTCAAGTGTTCATTCATACTTCTCATTAGCTTTTTAGAGTTTATTTGCAAAGATCTTTTACAATTCCTTTTACTCTAGGTGTTTTATCAAAGCTGTTTCATTATAACTCATAGCATGCTTCTGTTTGCACATATGAAGCCCAGTGATTCTTAATATGACTATTTGGCTGAATTATCTTTTTGTTTGCAATAGTATAAAGTTTTCAAACTTTTCTTCAATTACCCTTTGATAGCAGAAGCATAGAAAATGCATTCAGACTGTGTGTTCAACAAAGACTTCAAGCGAGAGATGACCCGTTTTTTGAATCCTCAGGTTCAAGTAGGATTTTGATAGTTGTAAGTAAAAGTGAGAGGAATAATGGAAGAATGTTCTAACTTAAGGAAAGAACATACAGTAATGGTTAGAAGACACAAAACACATGGTTTGCTTGAGGACTTATATGTCATTCAGTATCACGGGGTCACGGGCTATGAAATGGAGATTTGTGAAACATGAAGAGGATAAGAAGGGATGAGTTCATTTAGGGCCTTTCAAGGAGAGAGGCAAGAATTTATGTTAAGAACAATGGAAGCAATTGAAGAATTTTAGTAGAAGAGCAACTAAAATTACTGCTAACATGGAGAGAGAATTTATGTGGTTAAGGTGGCTGGTACAGGTGTTGCAATGATATGGGAGATAAGTTTGTGACATGAATAAAGACAAACACATGAGTTCAACACATATTAATGATGTAATGTCTACAAGAGTTGATGGCTATCAGACAGACAAAGGAAAGAAAAGGTAGAGGTTAAGGATTCTGGCTGGGGCAGTATGTAAAGTGGAAAAGAAAAAGATTTGTAAGAGAAAGGGATGAGTTCAATTTTGGTGAGGTTGCATTTGAGAAATCTGTAGAATATACACATATAAATTTGCTAAATATGTCTGTGTATTAGATCCACTTGTTCATTAATTCAACAAATATTGATTAAATGTTCTGTCCATATCAGATACTTTCTTCCTGACAAGAATATATATTAATGTATAATAATCAAGATAGGATGGTGAATGTGAACACATTCGTAATTTATACATTTTTATATCCAAAAAGAAAACAAAATGACAGTTATGGGCTGAATTATATCCCTCAGATTTCATATGTTGATGTTCCAACCCCCAGTACTTCAGTGTGTAAGTGTATTTGGAGATAAGATCTTTAAAAAGAATCATGATTAAGTTAAAATGAGGCTATTAGAATGGGACTCTAATCCAGCAAGACTGGTGTCAGTATAAGAAGAGGAAGAGACACCAAGGGTACCCTGAACAAAGGGACCACCATGTTAAGAGACAGCAAGAGGGTGACCATCTGGAAGCCAAGGAGAGAGGCCTTGGAGGAAGCTAACCTTGCTGGCACTTTGATGATGAATTTCCAGCCTCCAGAACTGGGAGAAAATAAACTTTTGTTGTTTATGCCAGCCAGCATGTGGTATTTTGTTATAGCAGTTCTAGAAAACAAATACAGGTGATTAAAAACTAAAACATGCATTTACATACACATGGTGCAAATACATTAAATGATAAAAAGAGACCAAGAACCAGACAAAGAAGATGCATGTCTTCTTTTGCCTCAGATTTATTAAGGAATAATGGACGAATATAATTGTATACCTATAAAGTGTACAATGTGGTGGTTATATACAGAGAGAGGAGAGGAGAGAAGAGAGGAGATGTATGTATATATGCGTGTGTATACACATACAAATATATATGAATTTTTACAAAGATCAAGATAATTAACACATCCATCACCTCATATAGTTAACTTTGTGTGTGCATGTATGTGTGTGTGATTAGAATGCTTAAGGTCTAGTCTCAGCACTAAGGTTCCCTGTTCTCCACATCCTCTTCAAAACTTGTTGTTTGTCGATTTATTGATGATAGCCATTCTGTCAGGTGTGAGGTGGTATCTCATTGTGCATCTCTCAGATGGCTAGAGATGTTGAGCAGTTTTTTCATATATCTGTGGGCCCTCTGTATGTCCTCCTTGGAGAAATGTCTATTCAGATCCTCTGCCCATTTTTCAACTGGATTGTGTGTCTTTCTGGTGTTGAGTCATATAAGTTGTTTATACATTGTGCACTGCTGATGGGAATATGAATGGTACAACCACTCTGAAAAACAGTATGGAGTTTTCTCACACAATTAAAAATGGAACTGCCTTTTGACTCACCAATCCCACTTCTGGTAATATGTCCAAAGAACACTGAAACACCAGTTCAAAGAATATATGCACCCCAATATTCCTAGCAGCACTATTTACAATAGCCAAGATTTGGAAACAGCCTAAGTGCCCATCAATAGATTAGTGGATTAAAAAAGCTGTGATACATTTACACAAAGGAATACTATGCAGCAGTGAAAACAGAAAGAATTCTTTCTTTCGCAACAGCATGGATGGAACTGGAGACTATTATGCTAAGTGAAATAAGCCAGTCAATGAAAGATAAATACCATATGATCTCACTTATAACTGGAATCTAATGAACAAAATAAACTAATGAACTAAATAGAATCAGAGGCACAGAAACATATACATAAACATGACAGCTATGGGAGGGGAGAGTGGAGATGGGGATTGATTGAGAGAAGGTGAAGGAATAAGACAAAGAACGTAAGTGAATTACCCATGGGCATGGACAGTGGTGAGGGGATTGACTGTGGGAGTGGGGGTTAGGATGAGCAGGGGGGAGCAACTGTAATAAAATAAACAATGAACATGTTTAATTTTCAAAAAATAAATAAATGAAAACCTCTTTTAAAAATTCAAAGCCATGGAATTTATATACAGGCAAAAGTAGTTCTATAGTTGTTCATATGGAATATAATATAATCATTAATAAATAATAATTTAAGAATAAAAAAGTTCTAGTCTCAGCAACTCTCAGCTCTGCAATACTATATTAACCATAGCAATTTATTTTTAAACATTTTTCAGAAAGTCACTAAATATTTAAATTTAATATTAAATCAGACTCTATTTTCTTCAGCAAGAGATATAATTTATTAACAAAATTATTAAGTGCTTGAATTACTACTTTATTTTTTAAAAATTTTAAGTATATTTTATTGATTATGCCATTACAGTTGTCTAATTTTTTCTCCCCTTTATTCCCCTCCACCCTGCACCCCCCCAACTAGCATTTCCACCCCCACCCCTTAATTCATGTTCATGGGTCATACATAAAAGTTCTTTGGCTTCTCCATTTCCTATACTATAGTTAGCTCCCCCCGCCACTGTCTATTTTGTACCTGCCATTTATGCTTCTTAATCCCTGTACTTTTCCCCCATTCTCTCCCCTCCTCCTCCCTGCTGATAACCCTCCATGTGATCTCCATTTCTGGGATTCTGTTCCCGTTCTAGTTGTTTGCTTAGTTTGTTTTTGTTTTTCTTTTTTTGGTTCAGTTTTTGATAGTTGTGAGTTGTTGTCATTTTACAGTTCATATTTTTGATCATCTTTTTATTTGATAAGTCCCTTTAACATTTCATATATAAGAGCTTGGTGATGAACTCCTTGAACTTGACCTTATCTGGGAAGCACTTTATCTACTCTTCCATTCTAAATGATAGCTTTGCTGGATAGAGTAATCTTGGATGTAGCTCCTTGCTTTTCATGACTTTGAATACTTCTTTCCAGCCCCATTTTGCTTGCAGGGTTTCTTTTGAGAAATCAGCTGATAGTCTTATGGGAACTCCTTTGTAGGTTACTATCTCCTTTTCTCTTGCTGCTTTTAAGATTCTCTCTTTATCTTTAATTTTGAGTAATGTAATTGTGATGTTCCTTGGCATGTGCTTCCTTGTACACAATTTCTTTGGGACTCTGAGCTTCCTGGACTTCCTGGAAGTCTATTTCCTTTGCCAGATTGGGGAAGTTCTCCTTCATTATCTTTTCTAATAAGTTTTCCATTTTTTGCTCTTCCTCTGCTCCTTCTGGCACCCCTATGATTCAGATATTGGAACATTTATAAAGTTGTCCAGGAGGTTCCTTAGCCCCTCCTCATTTTTTTTTTTTTTTTAAATCTTGTTTCTTCATTCTGTTCTGCTTGAATATTTATTTCTTCCTTCTGGTCCAAATCATTGATTTGAGTCCTGGTTTCCTTCCCTTCACTGTGGGTTCCCTGTATATTTTTATTTATTTCACTGTGCACAACCTTTACTTCTTCCTCTATTTTGTGACCATACTCAACCATTTCTGTGAGCATCCTGATTACCAATGTTTTGAACTCTGCATCTGATAGGTTGGCTATCTCTTCATCGCTTAGTTCTCTCTTTGGAGCTTTGATCTGTTCTTTCATTTGGCCCATATTTCTTTGTCTCAGTGTGCCTGTTATGTTGTAAGGGGAAGAGCCTTAGGTATTCACCAGGGTGGGGCAACTCACATCGTTGGGCTGAGGTACAGTATGTGGGGGAGGGGTCCGAGAGGGAACAGGGCCACTTGCTCAGCTCTCACTTAGATTTCAGTCACTTCCACCACTACCCACAAGCAAATTGGACCCTTCTGGTGATGATTCCCAGGTGGATGGGTTTGTGTACATTCTAAGATCCTGTGGATCTCTCCAAGGAATTCTCCTATGAGACTGGGAGTTTCTCACACTGCTGTAACTACCCCAGGTTTTCTCAGTCAAAGGTTTTGAGGCTTTATTTCCCAGTTCTGAAACCCTGGGTTGCACAATCTGTCTCACTCCTCAGGAATTCCTCCTGGTTTATCTGCACTCAAATGTGGGACCACCAGCCATGCCTTGCTGCATGTCCTCTCCGCCCCTCCTACCAGTCTGGATGAATGTTTCTTCTTTACCTCCTTGGTTGTCGGACTTCCATACAGTTCAATTTTCTTGCAGTTCTGGTTGTTTTTGTTTTCAAATTTGTTGTCTTCTTTTGGTTTTGTGAGGATGCAAGGTGTAACTAGCTACACCTCCATCTTGGCCAGAAGTCTGAATCACTTCTTTACTATCTTTCCATTTTCTTTGGTGCCAAATGAAGTTTGGATTATTCTTTAGAGTTTCAGAATGATTCAAATCCAGGAATAAAGCATGAAAATTAAAATGCTTTTTATTCTGTAAATGGAGTAATTAGATGCTTTGCTTCAGTATATTGACCTTTCATTTTTATAAGCTATTTTTTGAAACATTTTCTCAATATGTTATATGGAGGCAATGTTCTCAGAAGGGTAAATAACATTTAATACCTTCCACTTTTTTAGTAAATTTCAGGCTTTCACAAATTATTGCTGGGGAACAAACTCATACTTCAGTCTTTTTGGAACTTACAGTTGTGATAGCAATATGAAAACAATAGCTGTGAAGAGAAAATAAATTTCTTGCAGGCATAATTAGCTTAGATTCCTTGAACTGAGAAAGCTGGATCAATAATAGCCAAGTAGTCAAAGAGGGTAGCATCCATAGGCCACTGATATTCAAGGGACTTTATTCCCAGTTATTTCCTGTCTTCTAGAGTGTACACAATTGTACAACGAAGTTTATCCTTAAATGTTTCCTGGGGCCAAGATTTAATCAACAGATTTTCCCATTGGTGAATTTACTTCTTAATAAGTATTACAGAGATTGTGTTTGAAAAACATCTGATTTCCCCTTTACTTGATTGAAAAATATAGTGATAGCTCAGTTGCGGAGGTGACACAGGCCTCCGTGACTCTGGGCCTCTGTTGGGTAATTTATGAGTTGGAAGCTTAAACTCACTGACACAGTGGAAAGGATTTGCTTGTGCACATGCTGACATGTCCAGAGTGTCGGCAGAGTGTCCAGTGTTGGTGGACAGATTAATCCTGCTTCTATCTCATATTCCTGGAACTCTTTTGGCAATTCCTTCTTAGTGTAACCGAATGCAGGGCTGGCTGCCTGTGGCTACCAAAGCCAGTACTCAAGAGGCAGGTGCTGATGTAAAGGAAAGCGTTTTATTCAGATGCCAGCCACTGGAAGATGGGGGACTCATGTCTTAAATCCCATCTCCACCTCAGTGGAGGCAGAGGTGTTTAGAAGGAGGGAGAGGGAAACAGAACAAAGAGATCAAGGGAGGGAGTTGAAAAGTTCTCTGTGTGCAGACGAGCACAGTCCATTCTGATAAGGCACGTGACGGTCCGGTGTGTGTCATCCTGGGTTAGTCATCCTGGCTATACATCATCCTGGCTTCACAGGATGCTTTATTTGCTTGAAGGTCAGCAAATCTCCCAGAGCTGGGAGGCCTGAAAACTGAGTCCGTATCTTTTGAAGTTAGTTCCCAGGATTCTTATAGAAACATGCTGTTTTTTTATAAGTTACTTATTAGTCAGAGTCAGCACTTACAGAAATAATGTCAAAAGAATGGTGGAGTGGGTTAAAATTTCCCACTGTTACTATTTTCCACTCGTACATTAGTTTGTTGGCCATATTCCTTCAAGGACTCAAAAGTGTTAATAGCAGGTCTTGACCTCACTGAGTGAATTGGGGCCAAAAAGAACCCACCCTTAAAGCCTGGTGTGTGGGATAATTCCCAGAAGTAGCCCAAGGAAAGGAGATACTGCAAGGGCCCTCTATCCTTAGATGTAATTGTGCACCGAGATCTTTTTTATTTTAAATAAAAATGAACAAAATTCATTTAGAAAGACTTAGTAGTCTATGGATTTGATTCTAATAATAGCCAAATAATTTTATTTTTAGAATATTGCACACGAAGGCACAAATAGTACATCAGGCTCATAAAAACCAAGCAAGACTATGACATAGTAGTTTCATTTCTTGACATTAGTACATTGTGTTTATTTTGAAAAGGATAAGAGAACATCAACATGAGCCTAGGTTTTTTAAGAAGAACCCACTAGTTGATTTAAGGTAGAGATTGGGCAATTAACATCAGTACTTAAAAAGCTCTTGTAGGGAAATACATTTTATCAGGTGCTAATCTAGCTAATTAGGCAGCAATCAGGGTTCTTTGTATTCCAAAGGAAACAGTTAATAGAACCATATTTTTTTCATTTACTCTGATTAGGACTCTCAAGTAGCTCATGAAGGGTATTTAAGGCAATGATGACAGGCTACGGATGGAGCTGGGAACCTGATCCACAGTCAATGTTGTCTTACTTAACGGTAGTTAATGCTGCAGGGCAACAAAATAAGACATCATTCATACTCATATTTTAATATTTATTGCATGGATAGAATATCTCTGTGGCACAGAATCTCATATATTCACGCATTCAGACATCCTTTCCAGAATTTCCATTATGTATATGAATCTTTTAAAGCTAGAAAATTAAGAATGACACACAGTCTTTACATTCAAAGATCTTATGATTCAGCACAGAGCATATATACATTTATGAGCATCAGTCTATGTACTGAGAAGAAATATAAATAAAATTCTGGTAAAGAAGGAAGAAAGGACAGCACGAAGGACCTGAGAGATGTAGAATGTCTTCCCAAAGGAAGTGATGTTTGGACGGGTGCTTTGAAAAATGAAAACAGCAGTGATAAGTGGAGGGTAGGCAGAGTCCTAGGAGGAAGATTGTGAGGTGCCATAAAGGGGGAATATATGTGAACATGCATCCATAGTGGGGAATGATGGCGTGAAGGAATGTGATGAGCAAATTTCAATGGAAGGTCTTGAATCATGTGCTAAGGAACTTGAACTCCATTTTATGGATAATGGGGAATCATTGCAGAATGTACAGTGAAGGTGTAAAGGATTATATAGAATAGTGATTATATAAACTAGTGACTCTTGTGGCTGCATGAAGTACTGAACACTGGGAAGTTCTGATTGTCAAAGGAGGGTGGAAGAAAAGCAATTTTCAACTGGTAGCATGAGTCCTAGTGAAAACTATTTCCATAGTTCATTGGGGTGAAAGGGAAGCATCAGGATTGAGAGATGTTTAGAAAGTGGAATTAATAAATGTTGAAGACGTGAAGAACGAGGTAAATGTTAAAGTCAAACATACCCGTGGCTGAGACTGCTAGTAACCTTTCAGTGTTTATTCTCCCTTTCTTATTTAATACCATTGCCCAGAGATTTAGTGGGGCACCTTGCCATCCTTGTGTTTTAGAGTTTCCATGCTGGGTGTGGCCATAGGATTAAATTTGAGCCAATGAGACAAAAGTGCAATGTCTAGAAGTTCTCACTGAGAGAGACATTTACTTCTTCCACTTCTCCCTTGCAGGTGCTGAGATGAGGTGCAAGTGTGGCAGCACCACCAGCTACTGCATTTGAAGTGGAAGCTGGTGCTGCAGCCGACACTCCTGCTCGGGAGGAGCGGAGAGTGGGAGCAGCGTCGCTGCAGGGCAGCCCGAGAGTGCTTGCTTCCAGACACCTTTTGCCTGGCATGGAAATAAAGATAAACGTGTGGTTTTGTCATCTACATTTTACGTTTTTTAAAAAATTGAATGTATTGGCATTACATTGGTTAATAAAATTATATAGATTTCAGGTGTACAATTCTCTAATACATCATCTGTATGTTGTGTTGTGTGTTCGCCACCCCACATGTCTCTTTCCATCACCATTTATCCCCCTATTACCTTCTCCTGCCTCCCTCAATCCCTAATTCCCCCTCTGGTAATGACCACGCTATTGTATATGAGGTTGGTTTTTTGTCTGTTTGTTTTGTTTACTATCTTCACCTTTTTCACCCTGTCTTCCTTGCTTTTTCCTTCTGACATCGATGAGTCTGTTTCTATTTTGTCTTTTCTTTTCACTGAATTTCTTTTTTTTTTTTAACTTTTTTTATTGTTGTTCAGGTACAGTTGACTCCATTTCCCCCCTACCACTGCTCCCACCCCAGCCGTACCCACTACGCACCCTTGATCCTACCCCCCTTTGGTTTTGTCCATGTGTCCTTTATACATGTTTCCTTCCCCCCTTTCCCCCATTATCCCCTCCCTACTCCCTTCTGGTTACTGTCAGTTTCTTCTTAATTTCAATGTCTCTGGTTATATTTTGCTTGCTTGTTTGTTTTGTTGATTAGGTTCCATTTATAGGTGAGATCATGTGGTATTTGTCTATGAATGGATTAAAAAACTATGGTACATTTACATGATGGAATACTATGCAGTGGAAAGAAAGAGGAGCTCCTATGATTTGTGACAGTATGGATGGAACTTGAGAGCATTGTGCTAAGTAAAATAAGCCAAGCAGTGAAAGACAAATACCATATCATCTGTTTCTCTTTTGTTGGTCAGTTTATTTTGCTCATTAGATTCCACACATAAGTGAAATCATATGGTATTTGTCTTTATCTGACCTGCTTATTTAACTTAGTATGCTACTCTCCAGGTCCACTAAGCTATAGTAAAAGGTAAGATTTCCTTCTTTTGTATGACCAAGTAATATTCCACTGTGTAAATGTACCACAACTTTTTTATCTACTCATCTACTGATGGGCACTTGGGCTGTTTCCAAATTTTGACTATTGTAAATAATGCTGCAATGAACATAGGGGTGCATATATTCTTTCAAATTAATGTTTAGGGTTTCTTTGGATAAATTCCCAGAACTGGAATTGCTGGGTCATAAGGCAGTTCCATTTTTAGGCCATAGTAATAAAAACATTTTAAATTGTTAATATCACAAACACCTAAGCTTATTCCTGACTAATTGAGTGGCATATATTTCATGTCCGAGAAATTATATAGCAGTCAGAGGGAACTCAGTCACACCTTAATAAAAACAACCCCCAAATTTCAATGGCTCAAAGCAGCAAAGGATGTTTTTTCCTCCCTATGTCACATGGCCATGCCCAACTTTAAAGGAATGTAGAAGTGGTACCCTCTTGTGTGCTCAGAAGATAGAACCAGAAATACTGAATGAACATGCTTAATATTTATTTCAGAATCTTTAAAAATGATGATATATTAACCAGAAAGAGGAAGCAATACAGAATCAAAGATGGGGGTAGAGATAATGAATTTAATTATGGATATCTTGCCCATGGAATTCAGATTGTTTGTATGGAACTATAGATGTGGAATCTGCGTGATGCTAGACATAAGGCTGAGATTCATCTATATACGTATAGAATTTGAATCAATGAGTGACAACAAGACCACCTGGGGCAGGATTGCAGACCGCACGTGGGACAGGATCTTGGAGAATTAGCATGCAAAGAGAGAAAAAGGCTCTGGTGAGAGAGTGTGAGACTGGTCAGAAAACTAGCAGGAAAGCCAGGGCAGAGTAGGGTCACAGAACCCAGAGGAGAGTTTTGCAGAGAAGTTATGTCGAATTAAACAAACAAACAAAACTGAAAACACTTGAGAAAGCAAGTTTCGGAGCAGTGGTAGTGGGGGAACCAGATTGCCGTGAGCTATGAAGCCAGTGGGGTGAGATGAATCGTGATCTGAAAGTAGCAGCGAGGTGTTCAGAGAATGACAGAAAAAGAATAGATTAATTAGGACACACAGGAGCCCGGTCAGCCTTAAACATGTCTAGGAAATTGTGAATTTTAAGAATTAACATTTTGTTGAACAGTCATCTAAATTTTATAAGCACCCTCTTGAAACCAATGTTATATATGGAACGGCCAGTCACCCTGCATTTATACTGTTACCTGTGAGGCTTTTTCCTTGGTAGAAACAAAATAGAGCTACACGAAGGACTTTCTAATCACTTTGCCCTGGTGGGATTGTTGTGTACAGGAAAATAATGCCATAAACCTAATGACAGAAAAACCAAAAGCTCAATGTAATCCAAAAGTATCTAGAAACGAACAATGCCAATTCCCGTGACTGAACTTCTAAACAAACGGGAGAGATTCTCAGCACGGCTAATAAGAAACTCGGTCAGCTAGGAATGTTCCCTTGATAGGATTCGTCTCCTCCCTGCCTCTGCCCTCCTTCATACTATCTGTCCACTTCAGGACCAGATCATTTTTACTTAGCAACAGAGCAAATTTTCTTCCTTCAGTTATTTGTTTCAACTTTATTATTTTTTTACTGAGTGTACAACTAAAGTTATAATAAATGTGTAAGTTAGGGGCAAACCTGAAATTATAGATAATAAATGTACTTAAACTTTTATGTAAGTCCAAATTAAATTTTCATTTTTTCACTACATGACAAATCATGCATAACATAAGTGTGTGGCAGACTAAAAAATGATCAGTGGTCAGTCGGTTAAAAATCGGAAGAGTAATGGATTATTAATCAAGAGCAACAGTTACAAACTCTAAATGAATCCAGCTGATATTTCTATTTAATCTTATGAAAAATAGTCTCCTGTGGAAAGCACTAAACAATGTCATTATACACATATTGCAATTACAGGAATCTTCTAAGAACTAATTTTGAAATTAGTTTCTGTAGCTATCCATATTTTAGTATATGTAAGAAACTGGCTCAAATGTTCAGGTTCTTTCAGTAGCAGGTTTATAAACTAGACATGTTGCCTAAATTTGAAGCATATTTGAATTAAATCATTTTACCTTGTAAAAATAATGAGGTCTCTAAGAAAAAGTACAGTGCATATTGTGAGAGAATAAAAGAAAATTCCAATATCATACAAGTGCTTAGTAACTAAAACTAAGGAAACCAGTTTCTTAGCATTCACATAGCATGGAATTCACAATTAAGAAGATCTATCTGTTGATCTTACAAAAATATGTAATGATCACACACACACGTGCACAGTTCTAAGAGGGTTATTTCAGAGTCATACCAAATATTTTTATTTTGAAATATTCATATTTAATGCAGTAACTTTAGTTGAATTCATTTACTAAATGAACATTTCTGTTTCATTGATATTCAGAGGGTTTAAAAAATTTTAACCAGAGTTAATTAAATAGAAGCATAAAGTAGAATTAGATTGGGAATTGTTTTATGCCATGAGTTTAAGTGGTTCCTGAAGACAACCTAAACAGTATATCAGTAAGAAAAAGAAGTTTACATTGGGGTGGAAAAGAGGAAAATAGGGCATATTTCCAGGTTTATCATTGGCTTTCTGCATTGTCTCCTTCAAGTTACTTACATGGTCTGTTTCCAATTCATATAAATTGTCATCATAACACATGCACCCTAAGATCGCATTTGTTTCCTGATTGATTGTTCAGTAAAGCCTCTAGTTTGGAATTAAGAGGTGCCACAGTATCAATGAGAAGGGGACTTTACAAAACACCATGTCCAGAGCTAATATGAGCCTGACGAGTAGCAGAACAATCGAATGGACCGCCATTCTTTGGATGACAGAAAGATGTTAAGACTCATTGGGAAAGAGGTACCGAATGTATTTGATGGGCAAGGGTATTTGAAATAGTATGGTGGATTAAAAGGGTGGAAATGGGCGAATATAAAAATAAGGTAAGATATGAACATGGGATAGAAGTTTTAAATTCTCACCAAGAAAACTGAAAAGAAGCTGATAATGAAAGAATTTAAATAGCAAACACCATTGTTTTCTGTTCCATCACTCATAAATTACCAGGCACATTTTTGTGAAAAAAATATTTCAAATTTGATGAGTTCTTTTCTTCTTCTTTCTCACGCCCCTGGAAATAGTGCTGATTTCCTATGGTAATTCCAGGTTCACAAGATCTTTGTTCCTGTGGAACTGATTGTGTCATTGAAGAGGTAGGTGATTAATTACTGTGGCCAAATGAAATCTGAAGACATATCATTTCTCTGCAAACTGCACCCTTAAAAGTTATTTTTGGGAAATATTGAAAGCAGATAGCATTTTAAAAACTACATGTTTTTCAAGTGACGAAGAAATGGGTCGTTTTCACAGTAGGA
The DNA here is from genome assembly GCA_004026765.1 of Micronycteris hirsuta. Lineage (NCBI taxonomy): Eukaryota > Metazoa > Chordata > Mammalia > Chiroptera > Phyllostomidae > Micronycteris > Micronycteris hirsuta. Next base: position 41,279 of record PVJI01001698.1, read on the forward strand.
TTCTTAATCAGGCAGGTAACAAATGAGTGAAGCAAGCTGGGTACAGGAGAGTAGGGGCTGTGGACCGCAGTAAATTGTGGAGAGCGTAAAGGAGACATCCCTCCAGCTGATTGTTGTAGTATTGAAATCAAGTTCCAGTCTTACAGGTTCATCAATTTTTAAAGGTAAGATAAAACTCTGGACCCTTTGTGTAAACATCTCCTGATTCTTAAAAGAAACTCTTCTCCCCAAAATCTCAAATATAATATTCCATCCAAGCAAAACACATCTTTGCACCTAGTCTGGTAGCCAACAGAATACTGGTTTACAGCTTCTGCTTTGAAGATATTTTTGTTTCAGGTTTTTAAATATAATGGGGAAAAATAAAATTCTCTGTATTTTCAAATCAATTCAGAAACTAGTTATTAAACATACAGGTTAAGCATGGCGCTGTGCCAGGTATAATGAGATACATAAAAAATGAGTAAGGTATGACCACAGGCTTTAAAGAACTTGAGATGAGTATTGACCTCATAGATTTCAAATTAAAAACCTAAAATGGATTCCCTGCATTCATGTTGCCCATTTCATTGCATATATATTTTAATGGCAAATTAATTTATTAAAAATCCATTCTCGATATGGAAAAACAAAAATACAGAGGTATGTCGTATCTTATCATATGGAAGCAAATAGGTACTTTTATACCATGATAAGATTTCTTGATTCTGGGAATTTATACTTTCTGAGGAATCAATGTTAAAATACCATCCTATACCTTAAAGGAGGGTTCTTTTTTTTTTTTTTTTTTTTTAAAAGTCCTACATTTAGTACTCAGTGTTCCGTATGTGGTAGATTTTAGTTTTGAATAACTTCTAAGCATACAGGAAAATTTTCTGCTAAATGGATGTGACAGCAAAATAGTGAACCCTTCTTATAAGTAAGCAGCAGAAAATTAGTCTTAAACTAGGTGACTTGAAGGGCAATTTTAATTGGGCAGTTCATTTGTAAGTCTTTCTCTTTGAAGTTAAGCCGGGAATGGCATTAAAGGGGATGAGCAACTTTCAGGGAACTAAAAGCATTGATAGGGTTTTGAAATGTACATTTCTTCAGCCTACTGCAAAAGGCAGTGTTTCTCCCCTATGAGAGTTGCTAGTGGATTTCCTTTTCTTTTCTCCAACAAGGACAATCCTTCCATTTTCTGTACCAGGAGTGGACAAAGGTCATTAGAGCTCCAGGTGCCATGCAAACTGGTTTCATCACACCTTCTTGCCAAACACAGCTAACTCCTTTGTTCACTCCTGTCTCTTCCCCTCCTCTTCCCCTCAGTCAGCGTCTAACCTCCTGCAGCGCCGAAGTGCGGAGTCAGTCCTCCCTCTGTGCTTCCCAAGTCTGCCTCGCCTGTCATCAAAACCCTCTGAGACTCCCTACGTGAAATAGGGATAAGAAACACACACCCTGCAGGGCTTTTGTTAGAATGAAATTAAATCATGCCTAGTATTTTATAGCGCTGGACTCTGTTCCCTTCCCTTTCAACCACACTGCTCATTTTATTTTTACCTTCCTGTTTTGACTTTAAATTTTGGGAGCAATGCTCAGAAGTATCCAAAGAAAAAGCTTTGCTCTAGCAGTGGCACAAAATGTTGAAAGGCTTTGATGGACTGCAAAGGGTGTCTGTAATTATTCTCACTGCAGAATATAAAGTCTGATGCATATCTAGGTGTCACTCTATTATTGTGGTCCCTCCTAAGAAAATCTATCAGAGAAGTAAGTTAATAATTAATTTAAAAGTGCCATCTTGCAAGTGAGTCACCACATATCTAGATAGACAAAGATGGCTTTAAAAAAGGAAAAGACAAAATAACAGAGAAAAAAGATAAAAACAAGTTTTTAAAGTGCTAATGCACTCCTCTGGATTTTGTGAGCTTTAGAAATGAGATGTGAGTGGAAGCTGTCCTAGGTGAAGGTGGCTTTGTGGTAAATGTGGGATCTGTTGGACTTGCAGGAATAGAAAGGGGAGAAGGGGAGAAGATTCCAGATGGTGAAAGTAAATCGGAAGCAGGAAGGTGTATTCCTTATCCTATTTGCTCAAGCTTCTACTCTCTGCTTGGAAACTGCTAGAATCATCAATGCCAGGTCAATATGCTCTGTCCACATGTATTTAGTATAATTGCACTTGGACTTGGGGACACAGTACTTTATCTCCACAAGTATTAGTGGCCAGGTCTCTGGGGACATATATTAGATTCAGGGCTTCTAATAACTGCTGTCTTTGCCTACCCCCTGTGTACATGAAGCTATATCCTCCACCCCCACTGAAGCCTGGAATGCTTTAGATAAAATAATAATAATAATATTAAGTGGCCAACTCAGGTTTATAGGGATGAGCAAATTTAAAAAAACAAACTCCTGTCTTCCTCTCCCCTAAACACTTCATTGTTGACAATCTAGTCTCAGAAATTCTGATTTGAGGAAGGAAAAAAAAACCCAACGATTGTATTAATCATTGCCTCATAGCATTTGGCTCTGGCATTTAATGCTAGAAACTAAAAAGTAAACGTTTATTTGAAAGAGAAGAGATTAAAGGTAATCCCTGAAAGGGAGCCACTTTTTTCCTTAGGTAATGAGAAGACAGAATGTTGTATGACTGTAAAGATCTCCTAGTTATTTTAGCCTCTAGCATATTTAAATGACATACATTATGTTAATCCCGTGATGATCAACTTCAACAGTAAGACAGAGTGGGGGTTCATAATATATGTTTGTATGTTATGTGTTTGTGTGTTACAAACACATACTCATAAGCACATGCACACAGGTGAGTAGATTATAAATGTATGCTCTTAAAATTTGCTACGAATGGAATATTTTCATCTAAAATATGCCCCCATGCCCCAGCCTGTGTTCTGGCAGCTGAGCTTCTAATTATTGCATTTGTGTCAGCTGCTTTGTTTTGATTTTATTTGACAAACTTTGTTATAAAGGAGTTTCATTTTCACAGCTTAATGTATCAAGGTATTTTTTTCTCTAGAAGAATAGACATCAAATATTACTGGTAAATTTATGCATTATTAGCAACCCACTGAATTTATTTGTTGCCTCTGAGATGTTCAGAGCTATTTAAGATGCAGAAAAATGTTTTTATATGTAATGTAAATAAAGTCACTCACTACTTTTAAATAGTAGCTAAAACTTTCATTGTAGTGTTTTCAAGTCTATAGATTTTAATTGTTCCCTTTAAACTTGTGCACAAAGAGATAAGTTTTTGGAAGTGAGATGGTGTAATTAAAAAACACCTGTCATACAAAGCTTTGCTTTCTTCTGGTTTGAATACTGAGTATTGATAGTAGTGTCTAAATTAGTAAAGAAATAAGAAGGCCTGCTATAATGTTATTCACAGGCGTCATCATTCCCTGGGAGGAAATGAGTATTTCTTGCGCATAATAATTGCTTCTAATATAATGCCATATCAGAGTTACTTTGGGAATTGTGGAATGAATGGAAAGAAGGAAGTATGGAGGAGGGGAGGGAAGAAAAGAAGATAGAAAGGAAGGGAGGGGAGAAGGAAGGGAAATATGCACTGCAGTCCCCGCTTTGTTACTTCTTAGTTACTTACACTTCCCTGGATGTCATTTTCCACATCTAAAATTAGGGGCTAAAATACAACTTCACTGTGGTCCCCGAGGAAGTGCCCAGTAGCACTCTGTGAAGGGCTACTTTCACTCTCTTCAAGTAGACAGCAGGAACCACCTCAACTGTTACAAAGCAAAACACCCAGGGTATAAAAGGGGTGGAGAAAGTGTCAGATTCAAAGCAGAGAAACCCACACTGACACAGTCAGTCCTCCTGGGCCTCCAGGTTTGAGCTGTATCCAGAAAGACGCCTTGGACTGGGAGTTAGGAGCCTCATTCATTAATCTAGATAAATGGAAGCAGTATTTTCACATTTAATTCTTCAACGTTCCAGTGGCCTTAAAAACTGGTTAGTTAGGAGAGGCTATGCAGTGTTCGGGAATAGAGAGAGAGACTTGCCTCAGAGCCAGACGCGCTTAGGCAGCTGCTCCATAGCCTTGGTTTCCTAAGCTGTAAAGCGGGGAGGGACACCGACCTCAGAGTCCCCGTGAGCCGGGAAGGAAAGCACTTAGTTCGGTGTCAGGCACTTAGCTCATTGTCAGGATTTCGGGCATATTGCGTATTCTCCACCCATGGAAAATCTTTATTATAACTTCCTGGAGCCTGTCATGAGAGGATTAACCATGAATTCATCAGCCGGAGCATAGATTCATTGGAGTTTGGATTTTGAAGCGACCTTTGCAATTTAGTCCAGCCCCCCTATAACACAAATGAAAGGCCAGAAACTCCAAGTTCCGGTGGCCATTCAGTGGTTTAGTTGCAAAGCCAGGAGCAGAAGTCTGGCCTCCTAACTCCCAGTCCAAGGCGTCTTTCTGGATACAGCTCAAGCCTGGAGGCCCAGGAGGACGGGCTGTAGCAGTGTAGGTTTCTCTGCTTTGTATCTGATACTTTCTCCACCCGTCTTAGACCCTGGGTTTTTTGCATTGTAACAATTGAAGCGGTTCCTGGGGTCTACTTGAAGAGAGTAAAGGTAGCCCCTCACAGAGTGCTACTGGGCATTTTCTCAGAGACCACAGTGAAAAATCTTGACCATAAGAAAGTGTGTTAGGTCTGCAGCAGAATTAGGTCCTTGGTAATATTGCTCATGTCGATAGAGTTCTTCAGATGCTCTGAGGGGCAGTGGTTTTCCTCGTCGCCTGAAAGACACATGGAGTTATTAATATCTGCATATGAATCTTCACATAAAACTACACAAAGTGTGTCTTCTCTGTTACTAATTTGTACAGCATTTATTTGCAGCACAGACAATTTGAGAGCGAGAGTCCTCTGCTGATATTTGAATTATAATTGGGATGTATATGTTTTGAATTTGAATACTCTCATTAGTGATGATTTGTTCAAGGTCATCTTGCTGTGCCTAGGTGGAAATTTACATACACCAGCACAGGTATCAGCCAGCAGATGGAGATGGGGAATGCACAGCCTGAGCCAAAAAATTCCCGAGAGAGAAAGACTCACGTGGGCAGCCCTAAGCCCGCACTCACACGCACGGACTGCCCACTGGGGATTCAGCTCCAAAGAGGTGTAAGGTCTACAGCCAATTACATTGTTCACCAATTATGTTGGACCCCTATTGCACACTTTTTATACTGTGATGCCAACAGAATGAACTAAAATTCACATCAGGAAGTCTTAAAAGATGAAAGAAGGTCCTGAAGACCTGGTGGCCATTTGTAAAATACAGAGGAGATGGTGGAAGGGTTCTGAACTGATATGTATAAATAGGACTTTCCGTGGCAGCGCCTGGGAGGGGGTAGATTGGAGAGGGTTTGGGGCCATGGGAAAAATACCTGGGTTGTTTAATCTTAGGTAATCTTTCTTAAACTCAAATTCTGAGACCAATTTCTGAATCCATAAAGTGAAATAATAATTTTTTACTTACTTCACAGGTTTATTATACAAGTCAAAAAACAGTGCTTATAGAAACACATTGAAGATGATAAAGATCCATATAAATGTCACATTTGCTCTACGTTATAACAACATCAGTCATAGAAGAATTCTTACATTGTATAGATAAGCCCTGGTTAGACTAAGAGTCCAGATTAGAAAGAAGCAATTAACATTAATATTAGTTATCATTTGTTAATAACAATAACAATATTATATTATTATGAATATTTTCCCTCCTAGTAACTATCTGAATCTCTGCCCATTCACCAGTTACTGCAATCATTTGTTTATCCAACAAATATTTTTGAGTGCCTGCTATGTATCAAGTGCTATTCTAGGTGGTTGAATAATTTAGAGGGCAAACTGCCCCCATTGGGCTTACATTGCAGTAGAGAGTTAAAGATGGGGAAGATGATAAACAACAAAAAATTAATTATCTTACATATTAAATGATCAGTGTTATTGAAGAAAGAAAATGTGCAATGAAGTAAGGAAATTTAGGGGAGTCAGGATTGGGGGCAAATTTAAATAGGGTGATCAAAATTGATCACTTTACTGAGAAAGTGACATTTGAGAAAGAACACAAGTTGGTGAGGAAGTTTGCCATTCCTATGGCTGGGGAAGAGCATTCCAGGCAGAAGGACTAGAGAGATTATGGAGGGCTATACAGGGTTATGTAAGGTCTTGTAGGAGGTTTCAAGGACAGGGGCTTTTACCCTGAGGGAAATGCGGCTGTTGGAGGGCTTGGGCACATTTGGGAATGACCTCCCCAGTGCTCTCTTGAGAATTAATGTTAGGTACACAAGGATAGCCGCAGAAGTAGGGGTTGAAAAGTAAACTCAGGAATGTAGGAGCAAGATGACGGTAGCTCATCATACGCCATAGATGTGGATACGTTCAGGGCAGAGCTGTGTGACTGCTTGACTGACGTACTGTCACTGTGGTAAAACTGCATCTTATATTTAAGGTTCAGTTATGTCAATGACTGGCAGCTGAGGCTGACTTTTAAGGTGTATCCCAAGATAAGAGAGAGCGTAAGACATTTCTAGTGGTAATATTGTAGGTAGGTCTTTTTTAAAGAGCTGGTTGAATGTATCCCTAATATATCATTTTGAATTTGAATTTGAATCATGAAAAAAAAAGCTTTGCTAAAGGGTCTTAAAATCAAGTCCTTTTTTCTCCTCCATGATCTCCTCTAAGAAAATAATAGATTTTTAAAATTTATAGTACAGTATAAACTCACCCAATGCTGTATGACTCCTGCTGGTAAGAAATTTGAGAGATTTTTATTTTCTGCTAAGGCTTACTTCTGAGCCTTTTCACATGCAGATTTTGTTGAGAAAAGGACAGTTATGTTGCTTTCAGTACACTCATATTGGTATAAAATACAGTTATTTATTTTAAAACAACTTTGTGATGGAAAACCATAATTTCAAAGTCCTATGTCTTCCAACTAAATGAGAAAGCTATGACCATAAACCTACCTTTACTCTCTGAAATATATTATATATATTTTAAAAGAATATTTTGTAACATTATAACTACATATTTATGTATATTTATAACTTATATGTTATAGAATATTTATAACATAAATATACTATATTTTAAATTTTGTCATGAAATAACAAATATTATTAAAGTACTTTTGCAAATTTCACAAATGACCTAATTATAAACATTATACACATTTTTCTTTAATTAAGCTTTTTAAAAGCCTTAAGATTTTTGAAATACTTAAATTTATTACCTTCAAACTTTTCACTAAGAAAAGGAAATCTAACATCTACAAAAACAACCTTTGATATGTTAAAACCTGGGAATTTTGTTTTCCTGCTGTAAAACAAGAGCATGAGGGCATCGGTTTCCATCTCAAAACTGACTAACCTCCTCTGTTGAGGATCTTCACAAATCTCTTAGAGAAAGCTGTGGGCAGCCGTTGAGTCTCTTGACCGTGGTTTACCAGTTAGGCCAGCTCTATTAAGGTAGGCAGACCCTTTGAATCTGAGTGTGAGTATTCTATACTCCTCTGAATCCAATTCGTTTGTCTTCTTCTCTCTTTCCCCAATTCAGTCTCCTTCTTGAGATCTTTAACCAAGACTCATACTGGGCCATCACAAAACTCAGAGCTGCATTGGTCCTTGTGGTCTGATCTGTAACTATATGTCGAAATCCTCCCTAGCTTCTGATTAGGCATTTAATTTTAATTTATTTTATAGTCCCAACAATCAACTCAGCAGTCTCAAATTTTGTGTTCTGTTCAAAGAAACAGATACACGGTAAAACAGGTCTCTCTAGTTTCTTTGGCGGGTTGCAGTTGATGTTAGTGATGTTCACCAATTGTTTCAGGCTCTTTACCCACCAAACCTGTGGTACTGTTGTGCTTCCTTACTTCCTTAGAAGTAAGGTATGGCCATGTGATGGGTAAGTTTATGTGTCAACTTAGCTGGGCCAAAGTAGTCTGATATTTGGTCAAACACTATTTTTCCGGATGTTTCTATGAAGGTATTTTTGATGAGGTTAACATTTAAATCAGTAGACTTCAGGTAAGGTAAATTACCTTCTATAAGGTAGTTGGGCCTCGTCTAAACAAATGAAGGTCTTAAGAGAAAAAGATATAACTTCCCAAAAGAAGAAGAAATTCTGCCAGCAAATAGCCTTTGGACTCAAGTTGCAACATTAGCTTTTCCTTAGGTGTCCAATCTTCCTTGCAGATTTTGGACTTGTCAACCTCCACACTTACGTGAGCCAATCCTTGAATAACACACACACGTTTACTGGTTCTGTTCTCAGGAGAACTCTGACTATTACAGGCCACATGACATGTTTTAGTCAATGAAATGTGAACAGAAATGATGTGTGTCAGTTTCAAGCATTAGTTTCAAGACCCAGTGCATGATCTGCCACATTCACTTTTTCCAGCTTCAGGAAATGTGAAAGCAGAGAAATTGAACCTTTAGAGCACATTGTGATGGACATAGGTAAGGTTTCAGCAAGAATTAAACTTTCAATTTTATAAGCCTCTATGATTTGGAGATTGTTTGTTACTATAATATAACCTATATTTTCCTGACTAATATAACAATATACACTTCAGGGCCAGGATTTTCTTTTACTCCTAGGTGTTACAATTACACTTAATACTATTTTTAACCTTGGCATTATAAGAATTTAAATTGGGATCATACAAATATCTAAACCTCTTGCTTAATTTTCCAGTTGATTGAAGAAAACTCAAACTCAGGAGTGTAGAGCCAACTAATCCAGGCTATACAAATGCTAATTAATCCTCCGTTTCCTGGCTCAAAAAATAATTTCCCCACTCTACAGTTGCAGAACCTGATCCTGAACTTATCTCTTGGGCTATTCTCATCATAAAAAGTCTGACACCTGACATCCAGAGGAGTACAAAAAACGTCACAATTGCAGCGATCAAAAGATAAGTGCCGTCATTCTAATGCCTTTCCACCCCTAAGGAAAAGTTTAAATAATTCCCTTTCTTCCAGAGTAGGGTATGCAGTTTTCTATCATTGCATAACAAGTCACCACAAATTTAGAGGCTTAAACAACACTAATTTCTTACATTACTGTTTGTGTGGGTCAGGTTTCTGGTGGTTTTTAGCTATGTCCCTGCTCAGCCTTTCACCAGGCCAAAATAAAAGTATTGGCCATCTGCGTCCTTTAGCCATCTGAAGGCTTAACCAGGGAAAAATCAACTTTCAAGCTCCCTCAGTTTGTTGGCAGAATTAATTTCCCTGCAGTTTTATGATTAGGGTCCTGTTATCTTGTCAGCTCTCAGAAGCCACGCCCAGGTCCTTGCCACCGGGCCCCTTAGTTGCTCTCGTACTTCCAATCTCTTTCTAGTTTGCGGTGAAGGAGTCTCATACAATTGAAGGGAGTCACAAAATGACTGTCTCATCGTCATTTTTCATATAATTTAGTCAAGGGTCTGACTATGCCATCATATTCACAAGTCCCATCCACATTCAAAGGCAAGGGATTGTACAAAATATGGATTCAAGGAAATGAGTATCTGGGGCATCTTAGAAGTCTGCCTACCACATGGGGTCAAAGTTGTACAGAATAGACAGGGGAAATTTGGGTTAATAGATCAGGGGAGAGTCCCTATTTAGCAATTATGATCCTTTGCAACACATGAGACCCAAAGACATCTCTCCAGGATACCCAGGGATATCTCATTTGGATACCCTTCCCTTTCTATTTCTTGCTTATTTGCAGAAACTTTGTGGCAGCCCCTTCCTTGTTATTCTCATTCCTTTCCTTATCTCAGCAGCACCAGCCCAAGGGTTCTGTACAGAAAAGAATGTACATTACAGTATGGTTGGAGATGTGTATTAATGGGTGTATGGGAGAACAGGCTTGAAGTTTCATTGTGAAAGGTGTTGCTTTTTGTCCTTGAAGAATGAGAAAGCATTATATATACCAAAATGGGGTCAGCTGATGAATATTTCAGGGAGTAAGTCAGGGAATTGGCAAGATTATGTTTGAATTTTAGAATGATTTCTTTGGGGCCAGCGAAGAGGAGGCTGGGGTGAGAATGTGTGTATAGGAATGAAGGTGATATTGTCGGGCAAAGAGAGATTACTTATAAATTATTGCAATGGACCAGGGTTGGCAAGCATTTTCTATAAAAAAACAAGTAGTAAATATTTTAGATTTTGTGGTCCAGATGGTGTCTTTTTCACAATGACTCACCTCTACTGTTGTAGTGTTAAAACGAGACCATCAATTTATGTAAACAAATGTATGGCTCTGTTTCAATAAAACTTTACTTACAAAATCAGGTGGCAGGCTGGATTTGGACCACCGCTTATCATTTGCCAACTCCTGTAATAGACCATTACTGCACTAATGCAATGACAGTGAAGATGGACAGAAGAAGGAGCTGAGCGGCTTAGTTCTATATGTTTTGAGTATTAATTTTGGGCTGGGTGCTCTCCTTGGACAAAGGAAGAACTCAGTGAGCAAAACTGAAAATGATCCATTTTCAAATAGAATTTTTATTCTGGAAAATTAAAATACAAACATTCTACCAGGAAGTTCACCTATTAGTAGGCAAAGGCTGAGGGGGGGAGTAGAAAATACCGACTTCAACTGACAGAACCCATTATGGCTGCAAGGGTTGTGCAAAAAACATGGTACTAATTTGAGAAAGCTTCCTCAGTTACACATTGACTCATTTTTTGAGATCTATAAACATATGTTAAGATGTGTTTTCTGTCCAATGTAATGTCTATAAAATAATCAGCATACATGAAAAAATATTCCAATGTGAATGGTTCGGAGCCTCAGCCAGAGAATTCATTTTGCACAAGATGGATAACGTGACCACACAGTGAACTGTATAAGACCCGCACAGCAGAGAAGAATAAAATGTATGCTCCTCTCCACAGAGAATAACAAAATGTATGTTCCTTTCCAGAGATATGAAACATGCAGCCTTTCCTCTGAGTCAAGTGGTGATTTTCACAGAAAGGCTGGTGATTTCTCATCCTTTATGGAAAATGGAAAGAGGGTTTCAGCTTATCGAGAGCATTAGATTCCCCCTTTCTTGGTGACTTTGGCCAGGCCCACTCAGGAGGCCCATAAGAGGGCTCCTCGTGAATTAATGCAACGAAAGTACGTGCCCAATGGTGCATGTGTTGAGTGTCAGTATGATGAGGAAACATGATGGGAAATAATGAGAAGCTATGACATAGATGACAGGAGAGTGAATTGGGTTTGGTTTCATCGTTTGCTTTTATCCTCTGAGTCACACTCAGAAAGTAACCATAGGCTAAATGATTGTTTCTTCTATAAGCTTATAGTTAGTTATATATAGAACATCCAACTAATGGCACTATAATGAGCATCTGTTCTAATGAAAAATGCCCTTAACATTGTTAGTGTCAGACAGTAAAAGGCTGTTTCTCATTTCTGGTTGTGGGATCTTTATTCTTCCTGTTTCTTTTGCGTGCATCTTCAACTCAATGCATTTTCTATATGATATGTTTTCTACTTTAGGAGACATTATATATATTATCAGACAAGTTTCAAAGCTCCGTGACTTAATGCAGAGCATGAGAAGAACCCATCCTAATCTGTAAGAGATCTTCATGTCAACATTTTATGTCACCAGGAAAACTGGCCTTCCGTGAGGGCCAAATAGGCCCCAACCTATGTGTAGAGGAAGTCCAGAGAAAAATTTCTCTTGCTCAGTGGTGACCCTTAGGCTCCAATGTTTTAAATAGATACTCCCAGCCTTGCACCTATAATTGGAATTAGGTGTAAGAAATCCATACTTTGCAGTGGATAGGGAAGGGGTGCTTGTGGAGGCAGAGTGGGGGAAAATCACCCAAGGCAGAAGCACTCAGAGTAAAGAGCTAAGAAGAAAAAAGCTGCCACTCTAGTTGTTACGGCTGGTTGGTATCCAGCAGTATCCAGCATCCATTCCATCCGCCTCCACCCTAACAGAACTCCAATCCACTGAGGTACTGCCCTCTCTCTGTATGACTGAGAACTGACCTCATCCCAGCTCCTGTAATGGATTCTGATGCATCTACAGGTTTTCACAAATTGCCTTGATAACAAGATTCATCTGGGAACCTAGTTCAATATATAATCAGACTCTTTGGTTGAAATTTTGACTCAGTAGGTCTGAGTTGGGATAGAAATCTGTGTTTTTACCAACACTGCAAATCTTTCCTGTCATAGGGGAGTTGTCATATAGGCTCACTGGTGTGTGGCAAAACCATGGCGACTTGTAACAGTCCGGGGTGGACTGGCCACTTAAATTGGTCCACACTGATTAATGGGAATGTCTTAAATTTCAAGGTATTTGACAGAGGATTTTCTTTCTACTGTTTTTCTTGAAAAAGAGACATGTAGCCACAGTTGTTGGTGGCATATTTCTCATCAGAGTGGAGGTATTTAGCCTTAGGATGAAGCCAATGCATATTTGTGAGAGCAAAATAAGAAAATGGACCAGAGATCTTAGTAAGAAAATGAGCCATCAGTCAACTAAACCTGAGGCCTTCTCTACCTCTGGATTTTTTGTTACATGACAATCAATATCCTTATTTGTTAAGCAAGTTGTATTTTCTGTTCCTTGCACCTACTTGTGATTTTTTTCTCTCCGAAATATATGCTCTTGCCATTAGAAAAAGAAAAATTTAGGAGTAGTATTTCTCACTTTTCTGCTATCATCAAGTAAAATTATTATAAACTATTAGTCTGTACCATTTCTCTCTCATAATAAATTTGGCACCTGGGGAAGAATGATTATTTTTTACAATCATGTGATGAACAGTATTTCTGGATTAATATCAACAAGTTTTGTGTCTTTCATATTAGTGACTATGAAAAAAATAACTTGTTGGTTAATAAATACATGGAAGTGTACATATTTGAAAATAAATTCAGGAAACAAACTGGTTATTTATCAAAGTAAAAACATGTCTAGTCTGTAGTTTTAAAGATGAGATTTAATTTTTGCATGGAAAAGTGAAACACAATTTTCATAAAAATATTCATATATGTGTGGTGCTCCTTGTAGCTGTGAGGTCGGCTCATAGGGCGCAGGCTCTGTGGGTCCCGGACGAGGTCGCCGTCACACTGCCCACAAAACACCTCTTGGCCTTTCGGTGCTCGCATGCTATTAGTGGGCAGCCTTTGTTGTGTGCTTCTCCTCAAATACTATTTTGTATCCAGCAGTTTGTGCATGGGACTGGTAAGTCCCTCTGGGGACAAAGAAAGGACTGGGTACCTGTCCTCAAACCCCGTTGAGTTGTATATACAAAAATACATGGGTTGGGTGAATGTGACTGCTGAATACATACAGACTGGAGGAAGGACTTTGAAATTTCTACATAGGAATAAGGAGTCTGGACCTGTGTAAAGACTGAGGCAAAAGTTAAGGATTAAAAAGGAATGGTGGTTCCCGATTCCATGTAAAGTTGAGACTTGGATCCCAGGATCCACTTTAGTCAATCTGATTGCACGAGTGCACCCTAGGGGAAATGATGTGTGTACACGTGTGCGTGTGTGTGTCCCTGTGTACTTTTGTATATATGTGACCTGTAACACTTTGGGGCCTTGCAGCTTGGCTGAGGGCACTCCTTGGTTGAGCATAGCACAGAGGAAGTATTCTCCCTCACTTTTTAATAAAGGTTTTATTTATTCATTTTAGACCGCGGGGAAGGGAGGGAGAAAGAGAAGGAGGGAAATATCAATGCGTGGTTGCCTCTTGAGTACCCGCCTCTGGGGACCCGGCCGGCTATCCAGGCATGTGCCCTGACTGGGAATCAAACTGGCAACCCTTTGGTTCACAGGCCAATGCTCAATCCACTGAGCCACACCAGCGAGGGCATCCCTAACTTTGAAAGGACCTTCATGGCTGTCTGTCCTCTGCACTGAGCTGATGCTGATCAATTTCCTGTGCAATTATCTTTGATGCTATTATTTTGGAACCCAAACTCAAGGGGGATACCTAAATTCCTACTTTCTCAATGAGCACTGACTCTAAGTAGGGATGATTTATAGGCCTGGATTCTTAGAAATAATTGAAGTGGAAAACTTAAGGAACTATTGGAATTTCTGCTAGTGAAGCAGAGGATGGGGGAAACATTAAAAGTACTAACATAAACATGATTTTATTGTTATTATAAGTTAATGAGGATATACTAATTATGCTTACAGGACAAGGTGGTATTTGACATTAATTACCCTGCATAGATAGACCTTTCAACCTTCAGCTTTCTGCAAACTCAGATCTTAAAACTATGGGTTGCCCGTGGGGAGCTATCTGAATGTTAGACACAGACCAGCAAACAAATTTCCAAACTCACCAATATTCCAAGCTCGTCATAGCATTTCAGGTGTGAAAAGGAAAAGATTGATGGGTGATGTAAACTAGCAGAGCTAATACTTTGCTCTCTGGTCCCTGACCTAGGGAAGGGAAAGTTGAAAGGAAAATCTTAGAAGCAGCTCTGAACAGGCATTCTAAGATACCTTCTTTCCCAACTACATAAGTAGTACTGCAATAGAAGGGACACTAAGGAGTTTCTGAAATAATTTTAGGGGTTTCAAAGAAGGTTTGAAAAGCTTGATGGTGGCATTTGTGCACAGAAAGGATTACCCATAGGCTTTTTATTTTTTTAAATTAGTGCTTGTCTCACCGATATTTGAAATTAAATCCTAGCTCTTTCTTATTAGTTCATGTACTAATGTGGGGGTGGGGTGGGGATATTTCCCAGAAGAGGAGTAATTCTTCCAAAAGAGTTGTAACAGTCAGGATCTCAACAGAAATCACATGGCACACAAATTAGGATCATTCAAGAAAGGCTTCTATAAAAAGGGACTAATTACAAAAATGTGGGCAAGTTGCAGGAGAAGTATTAGGAATCGTAAACACCTGAAGACTGTGAAGGATGAGAGGAAGGAGAGCTTACCAGAGCCCAGCAGAGAGTTCGATGGCTCAGGCAGTCTTCAGAGGAGCAGTGACCTTCTGTTTCGAGACACGGCCAGCCCAAGGCAACCTCATGGTGAGCAAACAGGGATATATACACCTTGACCTCTGTCCTTCCCTTCCATATTCTAGCTAAACTCTTCACTGGCCCAAACCATGCAGAGGACTACATTGATACCATTTATACAGGCAGGCTCTGCAGGCAGACAGAAGAGTGGAGGAGGTGTCTGGCTCAGGGAGTTGTATGGTAGACGGTGTAGTTAAGTGTCTTCTACATTGCCATATAGAATATATTCATTAAACTTTAGTTGCTGTCTTCCTTCCTTAATAGAATCCACATTTTACTCAGAATACATATCTAGATATAGGATACACATACATATATAGATATACATACACACATGCTCATACTTACTCTCCTATTTGGATATTGACTAATTTCATCTGTTGACTTCTAGAAAACAAACTGCATTTTCTAGACACGAGTGATATAAATTTCAGTTTTATAACTGTCATGGTTGACCTTTATTGAATCCATTTGAAATAGAACCTCATTCTTTCAGATCCCAAGTACTCCAAATGGTTAGACTTTAGTTGGAAAATTCAGTGAGCATCATTAGTCTTTAAAGACAAGCGCATTAAGACAAATGTTTATAGGAAGATGTTATTTCTGAGCAATTTCATTGTATCTTGGCTTACAATTTTTATGTGAGTGAATGGTTTTTGTTTTATTCACAGTTTCAATATAGATATCTCTGAGAATTCTAAACTCATAATTTAGCATCTAAACATTATCTTCAATGGATTTAGATTGTTTAAAAACAAACACTGTTTTGTATTTGGGAAAAAATCTATATATTCTGTGATTATTCTAAAAATAATGAATTCAGCCCTGGCCAGTGTGGCTCAGTTGGTTGGAGCATCATCCCATAGACTGAAAGGTAGTGGGTTCGATTCCCATTCAGGGCACATACCCAGGTAGTGGGTTTGATCCCCTGTTGGGGAGTGTATAAGAGGCAACCAATTGATGTCTCTCTCTCTCTCTCAAAGCAATGAAAAAAAATGTCCTCAGGTAAGGATAAAAAATAAAAATTAAAAAATCAAAATAATGAATTTATAAGGGTGAGTGAAAGAAAAAAGGCAAAAAGCCTTAAAGTTGTTTTTCTTTTGCAGTAAACTTTATGAGAAAATTAATACAGCCCTTTCCTTCTTTATTTTAAAAATGATACAGTGTCCTTTTTAATTAAGTTTGATAAAATGGTAGGCATATGAGTTAGGAATGCTAACAGGGTACAGAGATTTTTAGTTTTATAATTGATCTCTGTAGCTGCCACAAAAATGAAAGGTGAAGTCGTGACAAGAACCACTAAATGAAATGCATGCAATTCAAAAAGAAAAATCCTGTCAATCTAATTGGTTCTGGGTCTGGATTTGTATATAAACAGATGGAATTAGACATGTAAAGATATTGGAATGAAATTTTAAGATTCGGAAGCAAGAGATTAGGATTTAACAATCTATTTATTCACTAGCTTCTGCCCCCCCTCCATCCAGGGGGTCCTTCTTAACCCTAAAAATATACTCCCACCTTCAAGCTTTGATCATTTGCAGACATGGAAAGGTTATACTGTGGCATTTTCCTGAGACCTACTGTTGATGTTTACAAATGAAAGTATATTTTTTTAAAGTTTTAGGTCCCCAGGGAGCAGAACCATGGGAAGGGGAGAGCAGTGCTCCTCTGGGGAGACAAGGAGGCAGTTTTAAAAGACATCGTTTATTATAATTGCTTTGCTGTTGCAGGCAGTAAAAATTGCACACCTTTTTGGGAAAACATTGATATAGTATTATTTATCATCTTGGTTTCTTAATATGTCAATTTTCTATAAAACTAGCTACAGCCTAATTATTTTTTAAGTGTAAGACTCAGAAAACATTGGAAAGGGTGCTGGCTTTTTAATATCTGTCAGACGTCAGAAAAATCACAAATAGTCTCGCTCTTTGGGATGGTCTATCCAAGGCCAGGGCCAGAAGTACGTGACTCCATTATTAAAAGGATGCCAGTTGGATGGGCCACAATGTCTCTTTGTATGTGGGAGGTTGCCTAGTTCAGAACTTTGATTAGCAGCCATCCAAGTATGAACCGGGCTTACCAAGGACAGCCATGGGCTGACACATTTTACTCCGACCGATTCCTTACAGTGCAGGCAAAGCAAAGTAGTGAACATGGTCCTCAGTTCAAAAGAAAAGAAAAACGTTTGGCAACAGCAGTACACAACAGCCTATTTAAAATTTTTAATCATTCTAGGTAATGGTTTAAAGAACAAGTGCTATAAATAAACAAGCATATCAACAACTCTACTGGAATTAGGGCCTATATTAGAGAAAAGTATATGAATGTTGCTTATAATTAAAGACAACAGTACAAAAGCCTCTCCCTGGTTTTGTGGCTTATGATTCATAAGCAATCATTTTCTTATTCAACATTAATAAATACTCCTAAAATTAGTAGTGCATTTAGAATAAGAAAATGTACTTGTGTACTTCTTAAAAAATGTGCAGTCCAAAGTCACGTGTCTACTTCTGTTTTGTGGGATCAGTCCATAGAGTCTCGGTCCCAGACCCTGGAGTAGAGCCGATGTAAGAATATTAATACAGAAAAAGTACTGAGAAAAACAACTTAATTACTACCTATTGGGTTCTTCTATCAAAACTACATGAATCTTTATTCCAAGGGCACAGACGCAGATTTCATTAAAGCTGGCAAATAACTGCTCACATATTTCCCGTAGTTTGTTGTTGTTGTTGTTGTTTTGAGGGAGGGAGGTTGGATTTGGTTTTTATTTTTTTGTTTGCATGTTTTTTGTATATTAAAGGCATTTAATTTTGTGTCTATCAAAGTCAGTGCAAGCATTTTTCTACACTACTTACCATTTGATTCTGCTTCTGGTACTTTTTAATATAGAAGTTATTATTTCTCTTCTGTTATTTCTCTTCTGGAGTTATATCCATTGGCCTTTTTCTTTGTCATTTAAACCAAGGGTCCCCAACCTCGGGGCTGCAGACCAGTACCTGGTGCCAAAAAGTTTGAGGACTGCTGAATTTTAAACTGATTTTGTTAGTCGATTCAACAAATATTTATTGTGTACTATGTGCCAGTTACTTCTTTATGTGATATCAATGCAGCAGTAATCCAAAACGACAAAACCCGTGCCTTCATGGAGCTTACACCCTTATGAAGGGAGATAGGCAATAAATAAGTTAGATCTAAGTTTGACAGCCCCTCAGGCTTGAATAATTTAGGGGCCATCTTTAAGAGGGAGAATACAAAATAAGATACAGGACCGTGGATGAGAACTTTGCAAGTGAAGGGCTTCTGAGTCTCTCACTTCAGGATTGGTGCCATGGAGACAAATAAACTGGGCAGAGGGCTAGGACAAGCTATGGCAGAGGTGGAGATCACAGCTCACTGAGAGGGCCTCACTGAGGGGACCAAATTTAAACAAAGACCCGGGGTGGGGGCGGAGGGAGTGTGCCAGGGTTATACATGGGAAGAGCATACCAGGAAAAGAAGGAGGTACAAAATCCCTACAGGGAGAGCCTCCTGTTGTGGTCAAGAAATGGAAAGGGGGTTGGTGGGGCAAACACAAAGAGAGCTTAGGAGAAAGTACTAGAAGATGGGTCCCAGGGGTAATGAAAAGCTTGGGGGGTGTGAACAGATGCTATAGTGCCTTTCAGGCCTCCTAAGTTTTCTTGCCTTTTTTTCTCTGAGAGTAAAGGGAAGTCTCTAGCAGTGAAATTATTTGACTTCTGCTTTCATTCATGTTGCTGAGTTAAGACTAAACTATAGGGAGAAAGGATGCAAACTGGAGGATGGTTAAGGGGCTATTGTAGTCATCCAGGCAGCAGGTCATATGGCTTGGACTAGTCTGCTAGAGGGGGTAAAGCAATATCATCTGCTTCAGGATATATTTTGAAGGTAGAACTAACAAGATTTTCCAGTGTATTGGGTATAAGTTGTAGTAAAAGACATCAAAGGAGACTCTACTTGTTTTATCATGAGTAAGCAAATCTGAAATTGTTGAAGTTAATGAGATGAGAGACTCAGAGAATATGCTTTTAGATACAAGATAAATAAGAAATTTTATTTGGGGTGTTTTGCCTTTGAGATGCTCATTGGGAATACTAGTGGAGATTGTCAAATCTGCAATTGGAGTTCAATATAGAAGTTCAGACTGGATGTGTACATTTGAACATCATCAGCATACACTTAGAATGTGTAAACCATGATGTATGAGCTACATGATCCACCGTATCAATTAACCTAAGGAATAAGTATAGATGCAGAAAAAAAGAAGATGAGCATCAAGCCCTTGGAGCATGCCAATGTTTTGGTTAGAAAGATATGGAACAATCCGCAAGAGACAATGTGTAAGTAAATAATGGCCTCGCAAAGATGTCTACCTACTAATCCCACCAAACCTGTGAATATGGTACTTTACATGACAAAAGGGACTTTTCAGATATAAATTAAGGATTTTGAGATGGGGATACTTGTCCTGTATTATTGGAAGGGTCTGACGTAATCACAACAGTCCTTATAGGAGGGAAGCAGGGAGGTCAGAATCAGAGAGAGATGTGAAGACAGAAGCAGAGATCCAAGTGATGTGATTTCCAAAAGGGGCCATCAGCCAAGGAAGGCAAAAAGCTTCTAGAAGCTGGAAAACACAGGGAAACAAATTCTTCCCCAGGACCTCCAAAAGGCTAGGTACCTTGATATTAGCTCAGCAGAACCCATTTTGGATATTTGACCTCCCAAACTGTAGGATAGTAAGTTTTCCATTATTTGCTACAGCAATGATTGGAAACAAACACAGAGACTATGAAAATATTAGTGAAATAAGTAGGGAAATAGGAGAATGTCTTGTCCTGGAAGCCAAATAAGGAAAGTGTTTCAAAAAGGAAGGAGTAATCAACGACATTTAATGCTGCTTGTAGGTCAGGTAAGATACAGCGTGAGAAACAACCAATGTATTTAGCAACATGGAGGTCATTGGTGACATTAACAGGAGTATATTTTGTAGAGACACACTGGGAAAAGCCAAACTGGAATTGGCTTCAAGAGAGAATGGAAGCAAAGAATTGGAAACAGGATTGTTAGGCAGCAGCAGCCACTATGTGTTTCATCTCCTTCCTGTTTTTGAGCGAGAGGGTCTATTGTTTCCATGCCATGGACTAAAAAGGAACAACTATTGATACATGCAATGACTGTTTGGTTCTTAAGTATAAGAATTACACTGAGTGAAAAAATGCCAATGTCGAAATCATATATACTCTACAATTTCACTTATATAATATTCTTGAAATGACAAAATTATAGAGATGGAGAGCAGGTTAATGTTTCTCAGGAACTGAAAGGTAAGGGGGAGAGAAGGTGATGGTTGTGGGCAGCAAGAGGAATTCTCATGATAGAACTGTTCTCTGTTTGACTATGGTGATAGTTAGACAAGTTTGAACATGTGATAAAACTGCATAGGCCTAAATGCACACATACACACCAGGACGTGTTAAACTGGTGAAAACTGAATGAGGTCAATGGTTTATACCACTGACAATTTCCTGGTAGTGATATTGTACTACGGTTGTGTTAGGTATCACAATTGAGGAAAACTGAAGGAAGGGAATGTCTCATAACCTCACATCAATCTATAGTGATCTCAAAATAAAAGTTAAAAAAATGAATGGCAGAAATAAATAATAAATTTGTAAGTTAAGTGGCAAAAATTCTTAGAGTACATTAAGAAGTAATTTACCTGCCTGTGTATTATTTATAAAGGACCTACTTAAAACACATACATACAAAATTGTGAATGTAAAGGAATGGAAAATTATATTTAAGTGAATACTAAGCAAAGAAAGCTGATATCATTATAACATCAAACAAAACAAACTTTAAAGCCAAAAGCATTCTTTTTTTCCTTGTCTGAGTATGTTTTCCTTTTTAAGCATATTTTAGTGATCATGCTGTCACAGTTGTCCTCATTTTTTCTCCCCTTTATCCCTCTCCTTCCTGAATGCCCCCCTACCCTCCAGCATTCCATCCCTCTTAGTTCATGGCCATGGGTTGTACAAATAAGTTCTTCGGTTTCTACATTTCTATACCATTCTTAACCTTCCCCTGACCTTGTCTATTTTGTCCCTACCTATTATGCTTCTTATTCCCTGTACCTTTTCCCTCCATTCTCCCTCTCATTCTCCCCTCTGATAACCCTCCATGTAATCTCCATTTCTGTGATTCTTTTCCTGGTCTGGCTGTATGCTTAGTTTTTGTTTTTGTTTTCTAGGTTCAGTTGTTGATAGCTGTGAGTTTGTTGTCATTTTACTGTTCATAGTTTTTGATCTTCTGTTTCTTAGATAAGTCCCTTTAATATTTTATATAATAAGGGCTTGGTGATGATGAACTCCTTAAACTTGACTTTATCTGGGAAGCACTTTATCTGCCCTTCCATTCTAAATGATAGCTTTGCTGGATAGAGTAATTTTGGATGGAGGTCCTTGCCTTTCATGACTTTGAATACTTTCCAGCCCCTTCTTGCCTACAAGGTTTCTTCTGAGAAATCAGCTGCTAGTCTTATTAGCACTCCTTTGTAGGTAACACTCTCCTTTCCTCTTGTTGCCTTTAAGATTCTTTCCTTATTTTTAATCTTAGGTAATGTAATTATGATGTGTCTTGGTTTGCTCCTCCTTGGGTCCAATTTCTTTGGGACTCTTTGGGCTTCCTGGAAGTCTATTTCTTTTGCCACATTGGGGGAGTTTTCCTTCATTATTTGTTCAAATAAGTTTTCCATTTCTTGTTACTCCTCTTCTCCTTCTGGCGCCCCTATGATTCAGGTGTTGGAACACTTAAAGTTGTTCCAGATGTTCCTAAACCTCTCCTCATTTTTTTTTTTTTTTTTGCATTCTTCTTTCTTCATTCTGTTCCAGTTAGATGCTTGTTTCTTCCTTTTGTTCCAAATCATTGATTTGAGTCCTGGTTCCCTCCCTTCACTGTTGGTTCCCTGTATATTTTCCTTTATTTCACTTTGTGTAGCCTTCATTTCTTCCTTCATTTTGTGACCGAGCTCTATCAATTCTGTGAGCACCCTGATTACCAGTGTTTTGAACTCTGCATCAGATACATTGTCTATCTTCTTATCGCCTAGTTCTTTTTCTGGAGTTTTGATCTGTTCTTTCATTTGTCTCCATGTATCTGCTACATGGTAAGAGGCTGAGCCTTAGGTATCTACCAGGGCTGAGCAACTCTCTTTGCTGCATTGTGGCACTGTCTGTGGGGGAGGGGTCCAAGAGGGTACAATGCCACTTGACCAGCTCTCGGTTGGCTTTCAGTCACTTCCCCTGCTTCCCACAATTGTGCCTTTTCAGGTGCTGATTCCTGGGTGGGTGGGTTTGTGTACGTTTTAGGACTGTGTGGCCCTCTCCAATGAACTCTCCTGTGAGGCTGGGAATTTCTCTCGCTGCAACCCCCACAGATTTTTTAGAGCCAGGGGTTTTGAGTTTTTAGTTTCTCATTCTGGAACCCTGGGTTTCACTGTCTGTCTTGATCCTCCATTGTTCCTCTCAGCTTATCTGTGAGTAAATCTGCCACCTTGCTGCACATCCTCTCTGCCCTGGCTGCCCATCTGTGCCTTTCCCACCAGTCTGGGTGAATATATCTTTAATTCCTTGGGTGTTGGACTTCCCTGCAAATGACTTTCTGGAAGTTCTGGTTGCTTTTTTTTTTTTTAGTTGGTCGTTATCTTTCTTTTGGTTGTGTGAGGAAGTGAAGCATTTCTTCCTATGCTTCCATCTTAGCTGGGACCTCAAAAGCATTCTTAAGGGAAAAGAGGTTATAGCAAAATAATAAAAGGGATCATTCACCAGTATGGACTCAGCAACACTGACCCAAATATATGAAGCAAAAATGCACTGGTTTGCAAAAAATAAAATCAAATCTGTAATCATGATGGTATATTTCAACATATTTATGTTATGTTTAGATATACCATAAAGAGTTACGTGTATACATAAACATACATTATATATGTGAGTATACATATTAAGTATATAAGGTATATAAAAAACAGTTGGAGTTGACATATAGAGAAACCTATACCTAAGAATTAAGGTATTTTTTTTCAAACCCATATAAAACCATTAACAAATGACAACAAATTTAGGCATATAATAAAGCATACAGATTATGCTTATACCCACAATGCAATAAAATTAAAAATCTGGAAAGCAATAAAAAATGTACATATATTTGGGAATAAAAATATTTATAAATAACTCCTGTACTTAACTCATGAAACAATTTAAGAGATTTTGGTGATGAAAATTAGAAAATATTTAGACTTTAATGATAATGCAAACACTGTAAATTAAAATGTATGGATTCAGCTAAAATCACAATTACAAAGCAAAGCCTTAAATATATGTATTAGAAATATAGAAAGATGAAATTAGTCAGCACAGCTCCCAATTTACACAGATAAAAAAATAATGAAATCATTCAAAGAAAATGAAAAGAAAAAAATAAGCATAAGAACAGAAAATTCTTAAATAGCATGTAAAGAAACAATAGATAGAGCCAAAACCCCAAAGTTAATTTTCTTAGAGAAACTCATACAATAAACAAATCTCTGGCAGATTAAGCAAGAGAAGGAGAAAAGCTTTAATTAAAATGAGATCACAATTACAAAATAACATTTCGTTGATAATTTTTTAATCCTTACCTGACGATATATTCATTGATTTTTAGAGAGAGAGAGAAGGGAGAGACAGAGAGAAACATCGATGTGAGAGAAACATTGATCGGTTGCTTCCTGTATGCACCCCGGCCAGGGATCGAACCTGCAACCTAGATATGTGCCCTGACCTGGGATCACACCTGCAAACTTTTGTTGCATGGGATGCTACCCCAACTAACTGAGCCACCAGGCCAGGGCGCAGCAATAATTTTTAAAAATATAAATTTCTTAGAAAAATACATTTCACAGAATATATTTAAGAATAAATAGAAAATCTGAGTAATCCTTAAAAAAAATGAAATTAAGTTAGCAATCAACAACTTAACCATTGGAGAATCAACAACAAAATAACACAATAAAAACAAAAATCACCCAAATTAGCAAAAACAACATGACTCCTTAATATATATATTTACAGGATAATTTTATCAAACAATTAGGGATTAAATAATGTGATTGCTGGGGGAGGGAGGTATAAGGGGACTAAATGGTAATGGAAAAAATATAATAAAGGTTAAACTTTTACAAAAAGAAAGAAAGAAAAAAGAGATAAAAATAAGAAAGCTCCTCAACAATTTTATGTTTTGGTATAGCAAGTGTAACATTTGCTAAAAACATCATATAAAATTACAAGGACATTATCTGTTATGAACACAGATTCATAAATCCTACTTAAAATATTAGCAAATATGACAAAGAAAAGTATGTATACATAAGTTATGACAAAAGAGAATTAAGAATGCAGGTATAACAATGTTAAAACATCTATTAGTGTATTTTATCATAATAAAATGTTTAAAAAATTTTAAAATATGATTACCCTAATACATGCCAGAAAATTGTTTAATAAACTCATGACCCATTCATGACATAAACTCTTAGTGAATAAAAATAGAAACGATAAACCCTATTTACCATGTTTAAAAGTTAGCCAACAAATATTACTATGTGAAACACAATACTTCATAATAAAATATTAAAACATTGTCTTTAAGTCAGGAACACGACTTCAAGCCTTCTTTTGTTCACCTATATACTGGAGTTTCTGCTGAATTGATAAGGTATGCAAAATAAACAGAAGAATTAGAAAGAAATAAACAAAACTCTCATCATTTGTAGATGCTATGATTATGCATATGAAAGTTCAAGAAAAGCTCCAGGGAATGCATTTTTTTTAAAAATTAGAAAAAGTTATTGTATACAAACAACAAGCAATTTCAAATTATAATTTGAAAGTGTAGCAATTGCCACAGGCACTTAAACATTTAGGTCCTATAAGGTCACTGAGAACTACACAGGAAAACCAAACCACTGCATTTCAGTGTGCGTGGAAAATGCATTTGGATTTGATACGTGTGTTCAGGAAGAAGTAAATGCAAGGGACAGGAAATTGATAAAGGTATGATTCCTACAGAAATAAATATAAAAATTCTGACTCATGAAGTTTTTTCCATTTTCTTCCCTGTCACACCAAAGAAGGAACACATATCTGAGATTACATATTAAGTCTATGCAACAATGATACAGAGGACACACATGCCATTTACATGTACATTTCCGGTAAAGCTACACACGTGAAAAGTGACACAGCCATACCTGACAATAAAGACAGTTTAGTTAAGCCTGACAAATAGTACCTAAGCCATGGTCTAAAAATTTACATTGTTTAAAATGTTACGAAACATGGTGAGCAATTATAATCATTTCTTCTCCTGTTACATTCTATTTCAGTTTAGTAATATGAGACTGGCTTTTTCTTCTTCTTAGTCATTCTTTACTCTCTCATCTTCCTTCAGCAGTAATTATTCTAATAGGTCATGGTGTTACAAAAAAATAAAAGAAAAACATTGCTCATTTTGATGCCCTAAATTTCCTTAGATTTCATCAGTTTCTTAGGTCACATAAGGTCTAATTCTAAATTAGTTGAGTTTATGATTTAATACTAATAGTATGAATGAAGATAAAATATGAATAATGACTTGATCATCACATTATCCTATGAAAACAGAAAGCTCTAGAAACACAGACAGCACATGTTACTCCATCTAGTCTCTTTGTTCCCATAAATTGCCACTGTAGATTCACAGTTTCTAGATCGTTGTTTTCTAGATTGATAGTTGTTCAGTTTCATAGCCTCCATGTCTTGAAAACACATAAAGCTGAGATATTTAAAGCATAAGACCACAGGGCACAGAATTTCCATTGAGCAGAAAAAACAGATTTTCATAAATTTTTATTTTACTAACAATGGTTAGTATCAGATATAGATTCAGATTTTGTGTTAACAATTTGGGATTCTTCATTAATGGCTCTCCCAAATCCTAGGGCTTAATGTGTAGGAAATTCAGGGCTGCAAATTAAAGCTAACATTGTAAGTTTGGGTCATTTTTACAGTCCTAAGAAGAGAACTATTAGTGAAGAAACTGAAGTAGTAATCAGTTTTTTTACAACATGTCATGCAGGTTGATCTGTATTATAATCTTCAAAGTTGCCCATCAGTAAATGAATAGATAAAAAACTGTGGCCCGGCTGGTGTAGCTCAGTGGATTGAGTGCGGGCTGGGAACCAAAGGGTCCCAGTTCGATTCCCAGTCGGGCACATGCCTGGGTTGCAAGCCAGGTCCCCAGTGAGGGCCATGTGAGAGGCAGCCATACATTGCTCTTTCTCCCTCCCTTCTCCTCTCTCTAAAAATAAATAAATAAAATCTTTAAAAAAACCACCACCAACAAAAAACAACAACTGTGGAACATTTGCACGATGGAATATTATGCAGCAGAAAGAAAGAAGGAACTCCTACCCTTCATGATAGCATGGATGGATCTGGAGAGCATTATACTAAGTGAAATAAACCAGGTGGTGAAAAAAAATACCATATGATCTCACCTATAAGTGGAACCTAATCAACAAAAACAAATACACAAAATAGAACCAGAGATTTGGAAATAAAGAACAAAATGAGAGTGACCAGAGGGAGGCAGGAGGGGAATAACAGGGGAAAGGAGGAGAAGGGGCAAACAAAGGAACAGAAATAGAGGACTCATGGGCACAGACAATGGGGGGGATGGGGTTGGGGTGAGCAAAGGGGAAAAAGGTGGGACAACTGTAATTGAACAACAAGAAATTTTTTTTTAAAAAGTTGTATTTGTTACTAGAATTCTTCCCGCAAATCTATTGTCCCTCTTGTTTCTGTCTTGGGTGATTTACCTGCTTTTTTTGAATGCATAACCTAGGAAAGCCTGTGTCATCATATAAGATCAAAACAAAACTGTAGAATTGGACAATTCAGAGCAATTAGTCCTCCTATTTCCTGAATCAGCTGATTTAAAAATGTTTACATACTGTATCCTGCATCGTGAAGGTATTTTTGAGTTTTAAGATAGCAAACACTTTGAAGAAATGTCGAAATAAGTTTTACTGGAAATTTATGTTTCCACCAGTCATAGTATTGTTTGCTTTGTGGAATTTTAAGGTTTCTCAAGCAGCAAACTACTAAGATTAATAAAAATTAAAACTCACTTTCCTAGAACACCAAAAAATGTAAAATTTTAATTCATTTTAAAATACATTCTGAGTATTAACCTACTCTATGAATGGTTAATTAGATCTTGAGATACAATTAAAAAGTAAATGGCTCACCTTGCTATCATGGAATTTATAGTATAATTGAGAAGATGAACAATGTATGTATGAGGGAATCCAAGATGGCGAGGGAGTAGGTAGAAGGTAAATGCACCTCCTTCCAGGACCACACTCATCCTGAGCTTCTGCAGAGGAAGCGTGGACTGGATGAGAGTCACGTGAGCCCAGACAAGAAAAAGCTAAAGGAGTATGTTACCACCAAACATACTTCTAGTATTACAAGAAATGTTAAAGGATCTTCTTGAATAAGAAGAACAAGGAGGAGGAG
The DNA here is from genome assembly GCA_004026765.1 of Micronycteris hirsuta. NCBI lineage: Eukaryota > Metazoa > Chordata > Mammalia > Chiroptera > Phyllostomidae > Micronycteris > Micronycteris hirsuta. The sequence goes on from PVJI01001698.1 coordinate 68,942, forward strand.
AAAAAAACGGAAAAGATATAATTTTTTCCCATGCACTGAAGGGTCGTGGGTTTGATTCCTGGTCAGGGCACATGCCTAGGCTATGGGTTTGATCCCTGGTTATGGCACATGGCAGCTGATCGATGTTTTTTTCTCACATCAATGTTTCTCTCTCTCTCTTTCTCTTCTTTCCCCACTCTCTAAAAGCAATAAAAGTATCCTCCAGCAAAGATGAAAGGAAAAAGCAGCATAATACTGGCATCAAAACAGGCATTTAGATCAATGGAATAGAATAGCTCAGGAATAAACCCTTGCCTTTATGGTCAATTAAAGTTTGGCAAAGTAGACAAAAATATACAATGGAATAAAGATAGTCTATTAAATAAATGATGTTGGGAGAACTGGATGCAGGCAAAAAAAAAATGAAAGTGGACCACCTTTTTATATTATGCACAAGAATAAACTCAAAATGGATTAAAAACTTAAATATTAGACTCAAAACCATAAAATTCCTAGAACAGAACATAGGCAGTAACACCTTGGGCATTTCATATAACAATATATTCTTTTTGATATATGCCCTCAGGCAAGGGAAACAAAAGAAAAAATAAATAAATGGGGCATCAAACCAAAAAATTTTGTCCAGCAAAGGAAACCATCAAATAAATGAAAAGATAACCTACTGACTGGGAGAACATATTCACCAATGATACATCTGATAAGGGTTAATATCCAAAATTTATAAAGAACTTTAAAATTCACCCCCCTCCAAAAAAAACCATACAAACAATCCAATTAAAAATGGGCAAAGAGCCCTGGCTGGTGTAGCTCAGTGGATTGAGTGTGGGCTGGGAACTAAAAGGATCCTGGTTTGATTCCCAGTCGGGGCACATGCCTGGGTTGCGGGCCAGGTCCCCAGTAGGGGGCGTGTGAGAGGCAACCATACATTGCCGTTTCTCTCTTTCTCCCTCCCTTCCCCTCTCTCTAAAAATAAATAAATAAAATCTTAAAAAAAATGGGCAAAGGACCTGAATAGACACTTCTCCAAAGAGAACATACAGATGGCCAATAGATAAATGAAAAGTTGCTCAATGTCACTAGTCATCAGAGAAATGCAAATTAAAGCAATAATGAGATATCATTTCACACCTGTCAAAATGGTCATAAATAAATCAACAAACAAATTTTGGTGAAAATGTGGAGAAAAGGGAAGCCTCATGCACTGTTGTTGGGAATACAAATTGATATAGCCATTGTGGAAACAGTATGGAGCTTCCTCAAAAAATTAAAAAAGAAATTGTCATAATACCCAGTGATTTTACTTCTGGGAATATTTCCAAAGAAACCCAAAATGCTAATTTGAAAGAATATAAGCACCCCTATGTTCATTGCAACATTATTTACAGTAGCCAAGATTTGGAAGCAGCCCAAGTATCCATTAATAGATGAGTGGATACAAAACTCTGGTATATTTACACAATGGAATACTACTCAGCCTTAGAAAAGAAGGAAATCTTACACTTTGCAACAGCATGAATGAACCTAGAGAACATTATGCTAAGTGAAATAAGGCAGTCAGAGAAAGAGAAATACCACATGATTTCATTCACAAGTGGAATATAATGAACAAGGTAAATTAACAAACAAAACAGAAACAGACTCAGGCAGTGAGCAGATTGAGAGCTGTCACAGAGAAGGAGATTTGTGTGGCTGGGTGAAAAAGATGAACAGGTTAAGCAAAAAGGACCCATAAAAACAAAACAAAATTTGTAGGCACAGACCACAGTATGGTGATTACTAGAGGGAAAGGGGGATGAAGGAGATAGAAGAGCATTTAGGGGAGATAAAGGGTGATGGAAGGAGACTCGACTTGGGGTGTGAACACACAATACAATATATAGATGATGTATTATAGAATTGTACACCTGAAACCTATATAACTTTATTAACACATATCACTTTAATAAATTCAATGAAGAGTAAATATATATATATATACACACACATATGAGAAGCTAAAGAATAATAGTCCAATGTAGCCTAAATAACCATGAGAATAACAAATACCTCTGTTATAAATGGTAAAGGCTGAAGTTAAGAGGTCACAATGGGTTTAAGTAATGAGCAAATCTGTAAGATTTTGAACTGAAGAAGTTTATGGTGAAAAGGTTTTAAGGTAAAACTTCTGGGAAAAAGTGCATTTAATAGCGTAGGAGAAATGAGAGTAGAGCAGTCAATGAAGAGTTAACTAAGAGGACAAGGTCAAGGAAAAGTGAATGAGAAAGGCAACTAACAGAATTAGAGGTTACCCTTGTAAGAAAGAGGTAAGTATCTATTTACTGAAAAAGATGGGAAGGAGGAGAGGATGGATCAAAGTTTGGAGTATTTGGAACTGTTGAAAAAATTGCATGCTCTATATTGACCTAATCATATGAAATTTTAGGTATTAGACTTTTTCAACCTATAAAACAGCAAATTCATGTGGTTCAACATGCCCCGTCAGTATTGCCTGCTCTGTACCCTTCATATTGTGCTTTGTTTTCCTTCATAGTTTTTGTCACCACCTTACATATGATACATTGTTTAATGCCTCTTCAAATACCTTGCAAGAAATAAACACTGCATTAGTTAAAATTTCTAGAGCAAAATTAATATCAGACGACAAAACTGAAAAGAAAAATGCTATCAGTTTACTTTACCTGTTACTGGTACTTATCGAGAGAATGCTGGAATTTGGGTGCGTGTGTCTTCTTTTTCATGAAATGACTCATTTTACGGGCTACCTATTTCTTTTTGAAACTCAGCAATCTTTTAATGTCATAAAATATTTAGAAGACTTTAACATTGAAGTTTAAAACCTTGGTACCCCACATTATTGCTAAAATAATAATGGGAGTTATAAATATGCCTTCTTCATCCAAATGCTTTGACATATATTACCCCTTTTTGCCCTCACAACTATTTTTATCAAAATGTTTTACCCAGATTTCAAATACAAAACAGGTAGCATGCACTTAGTATTACTTTTTAAGTCATTACAACATATGTCAATTGTATCCTTGCCAGTAGAATGAGATACTAATAGGGTAGGAATGCGTTATTTATAAGAACTTTTTACAGGAATTAATTTGTGTGCATTTATACTGAGTAAAAACTATAATAACTGGAATTGTGTGTATCATTAGGTTTTCACAATATGAGATTTTTTTCCTCAACCGAGAGTGACAAGTTTTGGATGAGATCCATTAAATATGTAATTATGTACAGAGACAGCAATATTAAGTTTTGACAAAATTTTCACATATTTTAAATCCTAGATAAGAATGAATAGCCACTTTCAATCTGTGCTTTCTGTAGGGGAAAATTGTGTTTAAATATTATAGTGGAAGTTCGCTAAAAGTTATACCTGTTCTTTAAGGAAATAGTCTTTAGTGATAGTCTTCATAATACTCTATGCTATTGCAATATCAAATGACATTCAAGTGAATAGCACTTCATATTGTTATGATTGACCCTTATATATGTGATTCATAAGGTTTTGGGGTATTCTCTTGAGATTCTCATGAAAATGATGAAAGGTGGATAGACAGACAGGTAGGTAGATAGATAGATACCAAATTTAGCTTATGATTTCAGTGGAGTCACAGTTCTTGAGTCTTTAAGTATTCATTGATCTCATATGATCCTTGCTTCATATATTTGAATATGTCAATAAACTACATAGACCTTGTGTACAGAGAACTCACCAGAAGATAGTTATATAGCTTTTGCTTAATAATGTTTTAATTTTTAATTATAGTTGACATTCAATATTATGTTGGTTTCAGGTGTACAACCCAGTGATGAGACATTTATATAATTTACAAAATGTTCATCCCAATAAATCTAGTATCCTTCTGGAACCATACATACTCATTACAATATTATTGACTATATACACTGTGCTATACTTTACATCCCCAAGACTGTTTTGTGATTACCAATTTGTGCTTCTTAATCTCTTCATCTTTTGCACTCAGACCCCATGCCCTATTACCCTCTGGCAACCATCAAAATGTTCTCTGTATCTATGAGTCTGTTTCTATTTTATTTTGTTCTTTAGATTTTGCATATAAATGAAATCATATGGTATTTGTCTTTCTCTGTATGATTTGTTTCACTCAGCACAATATTCCCTAGGTCCATCCTTGTTGTCACAAATGGTAAGATTTCATTCTTTCTTATGGCTGCATAATATTCCATTGTAAATATATACCACTGATTTTTTTATCTACTCATCTATTGATGGGCATTTGGGTTGCTTCTGTATCTTGGCCACTGTAAAGAGCACTGCAATGAACATAGGGGTGCACAAATCTTTCTGAATTAGTGTTTTGGAGTTATTGGTTAAATACCCAGAAATGGAATTGCTGGGTCCCTCTTTGTCTCTTGTTGTGGCCTTTGTTTTCAAGTCTGTTTAGTCTGGTGTAAGTATTGCTTCCCCAGCTTTTTGTTTGTTTCCATTTTTATGAAATATCTTTTTATATTCTTTTATATTCAGTCTGTTCTTGTTTTTTTATCTGAAGTGAGTCTCTTATAAAAGTGTGGTTTTCTTATCCACTCCGCTACCCTATGTCTTTTGATTGGAACACTTAATCCATTTGCACTTTAAGTAATTATTGATAGATATATATTTATTGATCCTTTTTTTCTTCTTAAAGAAGACTCTTTAACATTTATTGTAGTCCTGGCTTGGTGGTAATGAATTCCTTTACCTTTTCTTTTCTGGAAGTTCTCTATCTGTCCTTTGATTCTAAATGATAGTTTTGCTATGTAGAGTAATCTTGGTTGTTTTCTTTTCTTCACTTTGAATATTTTGTGCCTGTTCCTTCTTGCCTGCAAAGTTTGTTGAGAAATCAGCTGACAGTCTTATGGGAGCTCCTTTGTAAGTAACTGTTTTTCTCTTGAGGCACTTAAGATTCTTTCTTTTTCTTTAACCTTTGGCATTTAAATTGAACGGCAATAAAAAAAACTAAAAAAAAAATTATGCTGTGTCTTATGTAGGTCTCTTTTGGTTTATATTGTTTGAGACTTGCCACACTTCCTAGACTTGGTGTCTATTTTCCTCACTAAGTTAGGAAAGTTTTCCATTAATATTTTTTTCAAATAAGTTTTCAATTTCTTGCTCTCTCTCTTCTTCTTCCAGCATCTCTAAAATGTGAATGTTTGTATGTTTGAATTTGTCCCAGAGGCCCCTTAAACTATCTCCATTTTTTTGGATTATTTTTTCTTTTTGCTGTTTTGCTTGGGTGTTTTCTCCTCCGTTATCTGCCAAATCACTGATATGATCCTCTGCTACATCCCCTAATCTACTGTTGATTCCTTCTAGTATATTCTTTATTTCAGCTTTTGTATTCTTTATTTCTGACTGGTGGTTTTTTTTTTTTATGTTTTCTGTCTCCATTTTTATATTTTCTATCTCTTTGTTGAAGTTATCACTGAGTTGATATATTCTTCCCCTAAGTTCATGAATATCCTTATAATCAGTGTTTTGAACTCTGTATCTGGTTGATCACTTGTCTCCATTTTGTTTAGTTATTTTTCTGGAGTTTTGCTCTGTTCTCTCATTTGGGACATGTTTCTTTGTCTCCTCGCTTGGCTGCCAGGTTCCCTGTGTTTGTTGCTATGTATTAGGTAGAGCTGTTATGTCTTCTAGTCTTCGTAGGGTGGCTTTATATAGTAGGTGTCCTGTGAGTCCCAGTGGTACAGCCTCACTAGTCACCTGAGCTGAGTGTTCCATGTGTGCCCCCTTTGTGGGCAGTATGCACCCTCCTGATATAGTTAAGCTTTGATTGTTGTTGACACCAGTGAGAGAAATTATCCCCATGCCCATCAGCTACAAGGACTGGCCAAGACTACAGCAGAGCAGATACTGTGCAGGGGCCCACCCATAGGGCAAGACTTACTATGTCAGTTCTCTGAGGTCCACTGAGTTTGCCTCTTGAGTGTATTGCTCACAGTGGTGGTAGGTGGTATTCTGGTGTGGTCTGAACCTATCCACTGGGTGCACTGGCTCTGGGGCCTTCCAGGAGGTATAGGCCAAGGTCAGCTGTTGCCTGTGCCCTGCCTTAGCCACCCAGGATGAGCTGCAAAGAGATCTGCAGATGGTGTCACTTGTGCTGGGCTTGGGGCTGTGTAGCAAGAGGTATGGTACATGTCAAAGTCAGATGCTGCTTTTTGGGGTTTGTGAACCTTTGAAAGATTTTAGGAAAGTCTGAAGCATGAGCCAAGACAGGCATTTGTATGGAAAGGCTACTAGAAAGGGCTTGAGTGGGCCAGTAGTTGGGTAGGGTTTGGTCTCTGTGAATCACCAGGGTAGGGTGAATGGTGTTAGCCAGATTGATAGAGACTCAGACTTGGTACCCACCTAAACTTTCAGAGGCTGGCTCAGCAAAGAAACAACAGCCTCTGCCTGCACTTCTTTCTGGGAGAAAGCTGCCCCTCCAGCCCTCACCCTGAAGTCAAATAATTCGGTTTCTCCTATATGTCCTGGTGCCTATCAAGGTGCTACCCAAGTGCTGGAGCTCAGAGCAAATGAGTATGAAGAAGTTCATGCAGGCCCCTTCAGAGGAATGGCTGGGGCTCCAGCCACGTTCTATTTTACTCAGCCACAGTCTCCTCTGGTTTTCACAGCCAGAAGTTGTGGGGACTTCTCTTCCCAGCACTAGAGTCCTCAGTTGGAAGCCCAGTGTGGGACTGAGATTCCTGGATCCTCAGGGGAGTCTTCCGCAGCTGAGATATCCATCCTGATTATTAACCATCCCATGTGGATGTGGGCCGTGCCTGTTCCAAGTCTCTGCCCCTCCCACCAGTCTAGATGTGACTTCTGTGTATCTTTCATTATAGGACTTCCATTCAGCTAGATTTCAGGCACTTCTCAATGATGGTTGTTCTGCAGCTTGGCTGTAATTTTATCGTGGTCATGGGAGGTGCCAGTACCATGTTCACGTTCATTGCCATCTTGACCAGAAGCCCCACAATTGGTGGTTCTATCATCGTATATGAGAGCCCCAATTAATCTACTCAAGAATTCAACATTTTATGAGTGAAATATACTTACTTAAAATCAAAATTCTCATCAGTTAACATTATATTTTTATGTAGAAACTATACCATTTAGGATTATAAAGAGGAATGATAGTTAAAAATCCTGATACAATGAGGAGCATTGTATTTTACTAAGGCAGTTTTTTTTTTTTAAGATTTTATTTATTTATTTTTTTATACAGAAGGGAAGGGAGGGAGAAAGAGAGGGAGAGAAACATCAGTGTGTGGTTGCCTCTCATGTGGCCCTCACTGGGGACCTGGCCTGCAACCCAGGCATGTGCCCTGACTGGGAATCAAACCGGCAACCCTTTGGTTCACAGCCTGTGCTCAATCCACTGAGCTACACCAGCCAGAGCACTAGGCAGTTTTTACTGATGTTATTAACTTAAACTCAGCAACCAGAGGATTGCGTGGTTCTAGGTAAAACCTATTTTACCCTTTCTTTCTTGTCTCAGGCCTCAAGAAACTGTTCCAGATTTTCTCTGCTAAACTCACTATTATTTTGGCTTTGAGGCTTAATATGTCAGAGGTAAGTCTGAGATGTGTCATGTGTCAAAGTCTTTCAGCTAATAAATGTCAGTCTTCACACTGAGCTTGTAAGTGGTGGCTATTCAGATGAGGGCGGGAACAGAAGCTTGCCTGTGTGTGCTCTCTGCTTGATTTAAACTACAAATGCACAAAAAGTAAAGAAGATGGCAGTTGTTTTGTCCTGTGGTTACCAAGCCCATGTTTTAGCTCATTAAAAATGACACGGTACCCGTGAGTCATCCTCCCTTCTCCTTTGAAGCCTCAAGCCTTTCTCTCTTTGCTTTAGGTAGGAGCTCTACTGAGCAGACAAGTAGTGTAGGAATAGAATATATCCTTCAGCTTTCTGTTTCTACCCCAGCTATAGGGGAGATTTGCTATTTCAGTTCTTTCTTTAAAAAACACATTTTAAAGGGGCCATCCATTTATTTTAAGCATCTAATATATTTCACACACAATGGCTCTGAAAAACTAACCAGTTACACGTATGACACTATTGCTTTCTCAACGATCACTGAAGACAGTCGGATTTACGACCAGAAGATAGCCACATTATACCAAATGACAACTGCGTACTTCATTGATTTTCCCCTCAAGCACTGCAGCTGGAATAGCTGCTAGAAAGCTTTCAACATATGCCAGAACGTCTTAAACTTCCAGGAACACTCAGGCTTCAAACTACTTATTCTATTTGTACAGCATCCTTAAATAATTAACTATTTGCTTTGTTTCTTTTTTAGTCTTCTGGTTTGACAAATACTAAGGTAACTGCAAATGAAAGGAAAAGATCACAGAAGAATTTGTTTGTGATTTTTTCAATTTCCATAAAATCAACAACCTCGCTTTGGAGACTGCCAGAATGGATTCTGCGGGAGGTTCATAGTACACTTGTGTGTCATTGAAATTTGTGAGTGACCCTGTCTAAAAGCCACAGGACACGGTTCCAAGGCTGTGTGAACAACCGACGGCTCCCGAGGATTCTCGGTTTCTATTACCACCAGTGGATTTTTTTCAGGAGCATTTTTGAGAAATGGTTGTAAGCTAACATCATATGGTTTGGGATGAATCTGTTTTGTTGGAAGAAGGGGTTTAATTAACTTTTGAGCTGCACAAATTAATCTGGACCCGAGTGAGGGCCTGAAAATTGATTAAACTGCAGGCACCTATTCAGAAGGTATTTGACCAGGAGATAGATTTATTTCTTCAAGGTCAATGGCCCTACAAGTTGATAAATAGCTTAGATTAATGCGCACTGGGTTTCTGGTTTCCACCATGGCTCGACAGGCCTCCCCTCCCCATCTGCTGTGGTCCCACCTGATCTTGTTGTCGCTTTCTTTTTTCTGGGCCAACATTTTTCCAGAGAAACCCTTTGCAGCATTCTGTTTGGATTTGTTTTGTTGGGGAGGGTGGGTAAGACATTGCAATCAGTGCAGTTTCATTTTATTGTTTTATTTTTATCTAAGGATGAATCATAGCATGCTCTGATTTAAAAATAAGACAGAAAATAGCCTTACCCAAATTAATTTTCCTGCTCAAAAATATTAAATGGCCATTAAACAGAATGTGTATCAAAGAGTTTCATAAAGTCCCACTTCACTTAATAATTACCTATTTTTCAGCAGTGTCTTTAATTTTCTTTCTTGAGGCTAAACATATAACACACACAGAGTAAGCACTGGGAGACTCTCTGTATGTTAGCCAGTAATACAAGCATGGGGTGTGGAGAGAGGCGGTATTAACCATAAGAGAATATTGAAATAATTGGAGAATTATTTTTAAGGAATGAGCGAAAAGACTCACTGTTTATTGTAAAAGAAGAGAAATGACAAAAAATATTCTCCTCAATGAGTTAAGAAGAGAATTTAAAACATGATTCAACCTTGCTACCTCATTTAAAAAAAACCAAACAACAAAACTATGGTCTTCCGAGGTTCTCATCTACTACATTCTTCCTTCGTTTACATCAAGTGGCAATGTGATGAATCAAGGTGTTTGTGTTTCTTCTTGATTTAATGTCAAGTAGAATTTAGTGGACGATTATATATAATACCTTTGGTGATTAATTTTCCACACCATATTAGGTTGATAACTCTTTTCTAATCACTATATAACTTTCTTGTTGAATAATCTATACTTTCCTTTTGTTTTCTTTTCCTATATAAATTATTATTTTCAAAATAAATATTTACTACTTTATAAATTTCTATGTAACGTCTTCAGATTTTAATAATAAACTTGTTTCTTATTGTGGAGTGAAATATATTCTTTGTAAAAAATGTTAGCAAAAAAAAAGGAAGTCAGAGTTTGATAAAACTGAGATTTTTTCTAATTTTTTAAATTAAAACAATTTTCTGTGTACTTTTACAACTTCTCGCTCCCCAGAGAGAATTTTTATATGACTAAATTAAAAAATAAATTTGAAAAAAGCAGAAAGAATGGCCTTATCAAATATTGCTATTTATGCTTTTGAAGACAATTTTTAAAATTCTACAGAATTAGTAAATAAAAAATTATAAATTTGTTTTTCGTAGAATGTCACTTCTGCTATCACTAGTAGATTGAGTCTGTGGCCCAAGGTATCAGATTAAATGCTATTTTGTTCTCTAATTTTTATTTGAAGTATGTGACTTCTGTCCCCAGTCATATTGTAAACTTAAATCAGAGATGTGGCACACCTCTTTGGATTTCCTATTTCGTTAACATGATGCTCAGCAGATAACAGATTCTCAATAAATAATTGTGAATTTAGCTGAAGAGGCTAGGATAGCACCGAAAAGCAGTGAGCAGTTGGCCAAGTGGGTAGCTGAGCTCTCAGATCTTTGTCTTCTGAAACCGCTATGCCAAGTGAAGGAGACTGAAGAGATACCAAATGCGATGGAATCTGTCCGGCATTGGCAATGATTGTTTTCACATAGCACCACTAAACATTAGGTGGTCAATGTAGAAAATATGCACTACATGGCTGCTGAAGGGAAAGCCACAGGCCCAAACTCCTAGGCTGAAAGTCCATGACACCGAACCTAGATTTAGTATCTGATCTAACTGAAGCTTCAACCTTTCCCAGAAATGTCCTCTTAATTAACCAGTCTGCAATTTTCTGGTCAAGCATCAGTAAGATAATCTGTCACATGGGATCCCCCATCATAATACACACCCTTCTAAAAATAAGAGGCTATCTTCACGATAAAACCCCTTGCCATTCCCTTTGGTGGATGCAAGAACATCCAGTCTTTTAGAAAAATTGTGTAAGAGTTTATTAGAGTTTATCTAAGCCAAACTCAGGAGATGCCTGGAAGCAAGATCTCAAGCGAGAGAAATGTCACAGAGATGGCAGGTTTGCAGTTCATTTCATTCATTTAAAATCAAAGGAGAAACCATAAGGAAGGTTACATGAAATCCACTGGTGGTAGATTAAAGAGGCCAGACAAAGCAAAGTGGGGAAATCTGATTTCATAAAAAAAAAAAAAAATAGAGAGATACATACTCCTTTTACACTGGCAGCTACGGTATAGTTAGAATTTAACATTTACTGAAAATAGAGATGGTATGAGGGCGACAAGATAACAATGAGGAGTTTCGGTGCATGTGCTCCCATGCGGGTGATTGTGCCTCTACCTCTAAGTCTTACTGAACAGAAATCAGGGTTCTGCTGCCTGCTGCCCATAGGGAAACTCCAGGGGCAGAGATTTGGTTAAAAAAAAATGAAAGAGGTCATTTACTCAAAAGCTACACAATTTTGGGAGAATAGCAGGCTTCTGCCTCATAGGCCCTCTCCTCCAGAACACCCAGAGAAAAATAACCCCTCCACCCTCTGTCAGACCAGTCTGAGGCTGTGCCCAGAATTCCTTTTTCCATTTGAGAACACCATCCTTTGGGAAACACAGGTGGCTGCAGCACAACCGGCCAGGCGGCTTAGCTTGTTCTTTGTTACAATACAGCCTCTGGCTTCTTTCTGGAGTTTGCATGTGTGTGGTCCACACCACTGCCACCAATGGCCACATCCCAAGCTGGGGTGGTGGGGGGTGGTGCTTGCCACTTGGCCATGCGGTTTCTAGTGCCCTCTGGTCTGTGAGTGCTCCATCGCCTGATCCCCTGACAGGTAGAGTAAGGAGAAGAAAGAAAGGTTTTTCTCCCTTCACTCCATTTAAATCTGCCAGCTCAAAATTCTGTACTCCAAGAGGGTCCAGCTTCCCCAGCCAATCCTGTCCTTTTTCCAGGCTAGACTGGCAGGTCAGCACCCGCCCTTGCTGCCGTGTTCTGGAAGGGAGTAGGAGGGCTTTCCCCTCCATCAGACATGCTCTAGCCTGGCACTGACTCTATGCAAGTCTCCTCACTGTGTCTCAGCCAGGGGGTGGGGAAATCTGCCACTCACCCTGCTAGCAGCTCAGCCACATCCCCAATACCTCCCGCTTTTTCTGCCTACCCCTCCTTCACTCGACCCCTCCTCTGCCCAACAGTCTGGCCAGACCTATCTATCACAAGGAGTCTGGAAAAGGAGATTACTCCGGCATTGTAAAAGTGTGCTATGGTAGATGAGCAAGAACAATCAAAGGACAGGTCTCACTTAAGGCAAAGATTAACTGTTTACTAGGGAAGCTATAGATCTGGGACATGATGACCACCATGACCTGCCCAGTTAGAAATTTATGATTAGATCGTCCTGTGTGTTTACTACCATATAGCCCCTTTTTGGTTCACACTAGACCACCCTGCCCCCCAAAGAAGATGTCCTGGTCTAAAAATAGTCTTTCTTTTCTTTTGTAAACAGCTCCCTTGCCCCACCCTTTTCCCTATAAAAACCTTTCATTTTGTAGAACCCCTCTGAGTGCCCTCCTAGTTGCCAGATGGGATGCTGTCCGCTTTAGGAATTGCTTAATAAAGCCGTTAGATCTTCAGATTTTTTCAATTGAATTTTGTTTTTTAGTAAGAGTAAACTAGAACGGAAAAAAGACATACATAATCTTAAAACTTAACCATGATTTACATTTGTAGTATTATGGCTTATTAAAATTTGCTACATTTTTACCCTGTTTTTTTCATTTAACATTGCTGTAATAGTATTCTATACTTGTGTTTCACCACGTTATAAATTCTCTTTATAATCATAGCTTTTATTGGTTATGTAACAGTCCATTATTTCTCTATATCATGGCTTCCTTAAGCAGTCTGTGATATTGTGATTATAAATATATATTTCATCTTTATTCCGATTTCTGACACAGAGCTCCTAAAACTTTTGGAATTTCCTAAGTGGTGAGAACAGGAAAGGTGTCTTTTCTTATAGTAATAAGGTGATGTCTGGACCCCACGCAAGGATGAGAGCTGGTCACCAGTGATTAAGAGCCAGCCACGTGATTAGGAGGTTGAGACTTTCAGTCTTATCTCCTGACCATCTGGGAGGGGAAAATGGGATGGAGGGTGAATCAATTGCCAATGGCCAATGACTTAGTCAATCACGAGTACATACTGAAGCCTTAAGAAAAACCCAGAAGAACTGTAGTCACTTCTTTTTCAGGGAGCTTCTGGGTTGGTGACCTGGAAATGCAAGCAGAGTGGTGCGCCTGAACGAGGCCCGAAAGCTCCGCACGCTTTCCCCACGCCTCGCCCTCTGTGTGCATCCTTCTGTCTGACTGTTCCTGGCTATGCCCTTTTAGAATAAATTCATAATCTAGTGAGTAAATAGGTTTTACTGAGTTCTGTGAGCTCTTCTAGCAAATTCATCAAACCTGAGGAGGAGGTCATGGGAACCTCTGATTTGTAGCCAGTCAGTCAGAAGCAGAGACAACCTGGATTTGGATTGGCATCCAAAATGGAGGGTGGTCTTGTGGAACTGAGTCTTTTACCTGTGGACTCTTGATTCTATTTCTGGGCACATAGTGCCAGAACCGAGTTCTCAGAGACCCTGCTGTTGTCCAAAAATTGCTTGTTGGTGTGGGAAGGCCTCCATGCCCATTGGAATTGGGTCCAGGAACCCCTTTCACATTCTCCTAATGTCAAAATAGTAGATTGTTTCTAATTAATGTTATAAATAATGACTTGATGAACACCTTTATGTACAAAGTATTTCCAGAATTTTTATTTCCTTAGCTTCCTAGATGAAATCAGTGGATCAAAATGTATGACCTTTATATGATTCTTGATATATATATTGCCAGGTCTTGGAGCATTCATTGAGATCAATTAGATGGGAAGGCACTGTGTTCTAGGAAACTCCACTTAATAGGGCCATTTCACTCTGCATATAAATTGTTGTTGATTTTGATTAACCATTTACCTGTCCTTCTTTGTTACCTGAATAGTATCTGTTAAGTTTAACGTAAGTGTCTTGATAGGTATACACAGTAATTGTAGCTTCTCCTGAGACGGTCTGCAAAGCCAGTGTGTTAACAGGAAATGAGGTTTGTGCATCATATTAAGATTGTTTGTGACTTCCCAGATTTAGGGTACTGATTAGGATGAAAGATTTACCCCTTGTCCAAATGAAGATAGACTTTTTTTGTTTTGTTTTTTGGTACTATTTAAAGAAGAAATATTGCTTTTTTATATTTGTCAACAATATCTGCATCCATATGAGTGGGTAGGGTATGGGGTTAATAAGGATATCTTAAAGCCAACCTATTTTTATGTGTTTTCCAGTATATTGGAATAGAATCCTATTTTTATTTTATTCTGGCAACAGTTTATTTTTTTCATCAGGCAGACAAATGTTTGTTGTCCAGAAACAAAATATCTGCAATGGTTCAGTAATCATAAAACTTAAGGTTTAGGGGGAGGTATTTTTGGTGATAAAGTACCCATCTTCTGTAGCTAAGAATTTGGTTACAATGATCAAATCTGCCAGCATACATTGATCTGCCATTATAGTAATTAAGGAGCACATATTTAAGAAAGTTATATTAAAACCACTCAATTCTACTATTTGCTTTTCTCCAAGTTCTATTAAAAATCGGATTAAAATAATACTGAGATAGATTGTATAGGTTAATACCCTCATATTCATTCCACCTCCCCTCCTTTTCTGTATCTCAGGGCATTTCCCAGGGTCTCTTGCCCATTGACATCTCTGTAATTTCAGCCAAGGTCAGTGTTATACACTGAATGTTTGCCCCACCTCCCGGGCATATGTTAAAGCCATAAACTCCAATGTAGCTGTCTGGAGATGGGGCCTCTATGGAAGTGATTAGCTTAAATCAGGTTATAAGAATGGGGTCCAAGTGTGATAGGATTAATATCCTTATAGCAGGAGATGCCAGAGAGCTCCTTCTCTTTCTCTCTCTCTCTTTCTTGCCATGCCCCAAGGAAAAGCCATGTGAGGATATAGCAAGAAGGTGGTCGTCCAGGAAAAGCAATCTCCTCAGAAACCTTGACCTTGGACTTCTAGCTCCAGAACTATGAAAAAATAAAGTGCTGTGTTTTAAGCCACCTGGTCTATGGTATTTTGTTGTGGAAGCCCAAGCAGACTTACATAAGTAGGCCCTAGCCAAAGCTTGGCAGGAGAAGAGAAGTCTGGCTCGTTTTGCTCCTTCCCTTCTACTTCCCATGGTGTCTCCATCAGTGACTGCTTCTCTGTCACTCCAATTCCCTTCAGGAAGCCCTTCACTCTGAGATCCCACTTCTGATCGAAGCATGTCACTGTGGTTCCCACCAGATGGATAACATTACATGCCATCGTCCCTCCTGCCCTTGAAATAATAATGGCTTCCTGCTCTTGCCTTACTCTCCTCCATTTGTTCCTCAACAATTGCATCATTTCTGAAACAATTTTCTACATGAAATCTTTCTGGATTGAAGACCTAGAGTAGCTCCAGCATTCTTGGATAGAGTTGGACTACTACAGGAACCTTTTACTTAACAAGGCTTATTCTCTCAGGGGTTACAATGAGTCCTCTAGGCACTTCATTTTTTAAGTAATTGTTGGAAGTTCTTTACAATCTACTCTGACTTGACAAGTTAGTTATGTGAAATCTCTTTCTAATTTTCTAGTAATCTCTCTCTTTCTCCTAACTCATATGCCTTAAAAGAGAAAAACAGCAAGTTAAATCTTCTAGCATATTATATGTTCATTTTTTATTTTGTTTCATGTTCTTTTTCTTTTTGTTATAAATATATGTCAGTTTGAATAAAACCTGATAGAACCAAAATGATCTGTGATAAAATTTACTACGAGAGACTCACAAAAATCACGAACTCAGAAACTGATTTTTGTCACTGTGATTGCTTTTCTAAGATATTTGATGGTCCTTTAGAATTAGGTGATGAGTTCTGATTCCCACAGATAACTGAGTTCTATATCCTTAAGTTTAAGAGGCTATTTTTTTTTTTTTGGTCTACACTTCAAATTGTGCCCAGAATATTTTCTGGATGGAATTTGATTGCAGGTGTCTATTATAGTCTGATGAATGCATATCAGCTCAGTCTTCCAAAGAATGTTCTTTTAGAGTGAAGCTGACCTTGTAATATAGTAGCATAGTAATATAGTCTCTCATACAATGGTGGCCAATTTCAGTTCACTAGGAGAAGCTAATAGGTGTCCACTTGGAAATTTGTCTGAATATGTTCTGCACTTTGATTTCTTTCCTCAGGACCTTAACTTTTCTGTGTAGAATATTTCAAGTAAGGCCTGCAAGGAAACATGATACAAGATTTTATTTTATTTTTTTTTAATTTTTTTAAAGAATTTATTTATTTATTTTTAGACAGAATGGAAGGGAGGGAGAAAGAGAGGGAAAGAAACATCAATGTGTGGTTGCCTCTCATGTGGCCCCCACTGGGGACCTGGCCTGAAACCCAGGCATGTGCCCTGACTGGGAATCGAACTGGCGACCCTTTGGTTCGCAGCCTGCACTCAATCCACTGAGCTACACCAGCTGGGGCACAAGATTTTAATTAAGACCTATCCAGTGTCCCACAGAAAGAATTTTCTATAGATTTCAACCATAAATAGAGTGTGTTGT
The DNA here is from genome assembly GCA_004026765.1 of Micronycteris hirsuta. Classification (NCBI taxonomy): domain Eukaryota; kingdom Metazoa; phylum Chordata; class Mammalia; order Chiroptera; family Phyllostomidae; genus Micronycteris; species Micronycteris hirsuta. Next base: position 85,486 of record PVJI01001698.1, read on the forward strand.
ACACAATTCATAATCATATTTCACTATTTATCAAACATTCCTGGGAGATGTGATATGCTTTCTTCTCAATCACTACATATTTTTAGCCTCATTCAACCCAAAAAACGTATTTTGTAACTAAATATTAACATATCAGTATTTTAATTGAAACTATAAAAATAATGTAATTTATAACCTCAGAAAATATATTTTGACCTAGAATTCTCAACATTCATTAACAGATTCTGTGCTTATTTATTTTCTTTCCACAGTTTCATCTAAATAAAAAGATTCTTTTTTTCACCTAATACTAGATTTAGCAATTGTTTGGCCTCGGTAACCTCTTCTAACCCATATGTGACAACATCCACTGTCACAAAAACCCACTTAGCTTAATTATCTATTAGACTTTATAAATGCATAGAACCTTTTCTCCTCAAGCTTGAGAAGAGGGTACCAATTTATCAGTGCTTTCATCATCACTGTCATCATCAGATAATACTTATCACTGTCTCGAAAGTTCAAGATACTGGGCTGGAGAGCACTGAGTTGCATTCAACTGCCTCTGTTCCTTTTTAGTATGGAGCATTTGCCAAACTCTTAGGCAGTGTAGAAAGAGAAGTTTCACAACAGTTCAAGTACACTGTATGTTTTTGTTCTGAGCTTGGGAGAAATTTTCATTTCCTACACTGTAAATTTGCAGTGCAGGAAATAGAAAAGAATTCCCCCAAGCAGTGTCAGAAAGACTGTTGCTTTCTTTTCCCACTGCAATTAGAGTTCCTGCCCCAGGAGACTGAGTAGATGAAAGACACCAGTGACTTGTTCTTTATTTTTTTAAGATTTTACTTATTTATTTTCAGAGAAAGAGGAAAGGGGTGGGGGAGAAAGAGAGGGAGAGAAACATACAGAGGCAACCAACCAGGGACCGAACTTGCATTCCAGGCATGTACCCTGACTGGGAATGGTACCGGCAACATTTCACTTTGCAGAACAATGCCCAACCAACTGAGCCACACCAGTCAGGGTGGGCTGTTCTTGATTAATAGATCAGTGAAGCCAGCTGGATGGGGGATTCTTGGGAAAGTGGAGGATTTCTTTGCTTCCGGGAATGGTTTTGGAGTGGGCCCTGGCTTTCTGACTAAACAAAAACTTGGATTCTCCTTCATATCAGTCAGAATCAGACTCAGAGTTGGAAAGATCCTAAGGGACAACCTCCTAAAAAGCCGGCATCTCTTATAAAGCTTCTACAGCAGGCCCTGATTCCGTCTCTGTCTGCCATGTTTTCATGAGAATTTTAGAACTTTGGGTTTGCAGTTTCAGCACTTACTGCTCTTCTCTGCCCTGTCAGCGAGTTCCCCTTCAGCAGGTGCTCTGGCAGCAAACAGCAAAGCTTATGGCATAGAAAGATGCTTATTTTTCTGAAATTAACATGTGGTTTCTGATCAAATTGAAGAATTAAAAGTATGATCTTTCTGTAATTTAAAAATAAAAATATATAAGTAATAAAAGATATAAATTTAGCCTGAATAAGTGAAATATATACATCAGTACATCATTTCAAGGTGGAATTAGTCCCCTTCTATTTTGTAAGTATTTAGTATTCAATCCATAACAGAACCATACTCTTCCGTTCTAACTCATCCAGAATATGACTTTAAGTAATTCCGAGGCCAGGCTACTAATTACTGACACTGTCCATTTTCACAGCCTGCTGCAGAACAAACTTGGCAGCAGAGACTTGTTTCTTGAATTTCAAGCAATTGTATCTAATTACTTACTGGAAAGCTCAACTTGGATGCTCCATGGACAACTGAAACTTAACCTGTAAGAAACTGAAGCTGTCATTTCCCCTATAAACATGACTTTCTACTCTTCATTCCTTAGTTCAGTGAATGTCATCCCACAGAACTGTATGTCCAAAAAGGATATCTAAGGATTGCCTTGGACTTCCTTTTTCCCCGTATACCCAATATTATATACCTCCCTTCTTGCCGTCTTCTTTCTCGTCACTGACTTAATTTAGGTCTTCAACGTGTCTTGAATGAAAAGTGTGGCAAGATGCATGTATGTGTGTGCATACCTACCTATAGTGGTGTGTGTACACACACGATAACATTATTCGTAATGTTTAACAATAGAGAAGTTATTACAAAATCATCTATGCATACTATCTATACAATAGAACACAATGCAGGGATTAAAACATTGATATGGATATATTTACATATAAAATTTTACAGTGAGAGATGTGTTGTATGACTCCACTTGTAATTAAAAATGCATATACATGTATATTTGAGTAAACCCGACTTTTTTCCTTTTCTGAAGTATATAAACTAAAACTGACTATGTGAATATACTGGGGAGAGGAATGAAGAGATGGGTGAGGAAGATACTCTGTTTCATTTTTTTTTGTGGGTTGAATTTTTTTCTCACATGCAGAAAAAATATTAAAAAATAATTTTTAGTTCTTTAAAAATAATTTTTAAAATTCTAATGAACTTATGATAATTTATAAGGAGTAACAAACAAGTGACAGGTTAAACCCAAGAAACATAACTATAGGAGTAAACCCCTTTAAATGAGATAGGAGGTGGTTGGAAAGCACTCACGTCTTCTCAGGAACACCGCAATTGCCTCAGAGAGCTGGGCCCTTCTGTAGAGCCTCCAAAGTGAGGCCTGTCGAGGCCTCTGCAGAGCATACACTTAAGTCACCCTCTAGAGGAAAAATGAAACACATGACTGGCAGGGCTGAAGTTTAGAGGTGCTGATAATGTGTGTTTGAGTATTGAGGAACTCTAGTTAAGGGAAACTCAATGAAATGAGTGGAGACACTCTCTGGGAATAGCAGGACCCCTGAAGATATCCATTTGTATGTACTAAAACCTTCAGAGACACACCTAAGAAAAATATCTGCCCACTTCTTCAGTACCTAGCCATGAGCACTAATCTGTAGCTATGTAAACTCCTGTAGGCTTTATATAAATATATGTTGTTTTTGATCTGTATGACAACATTGAAATTAAGTATTGATATTCCTATTATACAAAAGAACTAAACTTTAGAGATATTAAGTAACTTACCTGTGGTCAAAAAACAAGCATCAGAACGAGGATTTGAACCCAGGTGACCTCGCTCTAGAGTCCAGGTTCTCAACTACTGGCTTCAGTGAAAGAAATGTCTGGAATGAGTGTAGGGTCCAGGTAGGGAATATAAGTGAACACAAAAAGCCAGGTGTAAGGCAGCAAACAGGAAGTGGTTGGGACTATGTGAACTGGGGAGCTGAGAGCAGATCTGGTCTTAGAGCTCCTGATTTTCTATGAGAAACCAGAACCCAGGGAGAGTCCATATGCTCAGTTCTTATGACCCTACTTTGGTTTAGTACTTGCTTTCTTGGGTATTTTCACATGGGATAGACAGGTGGTAGGCTATTTCCTTGGCACAAACCAGTTGGCCACAGTCTAAAAAATTTTATGCTTCCTGAGCTCCAATTATATGGGTGTATTGTTAAGATGAATGACAACTCACTTGCATTTTGTGTAGAGACAATTTGTACAACTTTCTTATTTAACCTGCCCAAGATCCCTATGAGTGCATAAAATTTCACACTGTTAAAATGAAAAAAAAAAACAAGTCTCTTAGAGGTAGTTCTGTATTGTTAAAAACCACCAGGTGTCATACACTACCTAGTTGAGTAAGATTCCAAATATCATTGACTGAATTTCAGTTACCTTTTTCTGCCTTCTCCCAACTCATTCAATTTTTATTTTTATTGCACCAATCTCCATTAGGCACTTTCAGCTGCTGCCATGTTAGTATCATTGTCATCACCTGCATGCACATTCCATTCTTAATGACTGTGACCATGTCCAGGACAAATCTCACAGTCTCCCCATGTTTCAGACCCTCCCATCCTGTTGAAGAGGCCGGAGGCCCTGGAGTCATTCCTTGACTTTCTGCATCCTACACCTAATCCATCTTAGTGCCCTTTAGATTTTGCCTCCTAAATATTCTTCAACTAAAATAGTTCTTTCCATTTCAGAGGCTTCTCATATGACTCCTTTTATTTCTTCTTTTATCTTCAAAGAGAGGTGGAACAAGCCAAGTTCCCCCTGCCATCGGGTCTTTGTACACACGGTTCCTTCTGCATAATAAACACTCCCTCACACTCTTTTGCCCAGGTCTTTCTTTCTTTCTTTCTTTCTTTCTTTCTTTCTTTCTTTCTTTCTTTCTTTCTTTCTTTCTTTCACTTCTGATCTTATTTATTTGTTACTCTTAGAGAATCTCATCTTTGGCTGCACTGAGACTTAAAGGTAGAAGTTCTCAGAGAGGACAGCCTACATTTTTCTTTGACTTCCTTCATTCTCTGGGCCAAAAGTTTAGCATATTCTGCAGCCTCTTTTTATATATTTTTAGTGTGCTGTTTGTTCAGAACAATACACTGACACTTGTATCGCAGGATGCATGAAATAACAAAATGCTGAATCTTGGGTGCTTTGGTTCTAGGTTTCTTACCTTTGTTTAAGAGCTTTCTCACAACATATTGGTGGACATCATCTTTTTTACAGTGATTGGGAAGTTTGTGGATTCTGCTAGATGTCTCAGGCCACAGACTGCTCAGCACAGTAGTATCAGTGAGTCCAAGAATGTCTCCCCCTTCCCAGCTTTTTTTTTTTTTTAAATGACTGAGTTGAAAACACTCAGATTGCCATCCACAATACAACCCCAAACAGATTTGCACTCTCTCTCTCCAGTCCTCCTGGGTCTGTAACCGAAATGCCCCTTACTCAGCAGAAGGAGGACATGGCCATGTGTCAAGAAGACAGCCTGTGTCACAGGAAACCTTGTTTGTCCTTTGCATCACTGATTCAAACCACATAACCCTTACATTCTTCAACCAGAGCATCAGCAGTGGTGTCTGTGCCATACGTTGAAAGTTTGCGTTCATCATTCACGTCAATGAGTTTCTGGCAGCCAGTGGCTGGGGAAGAGATGTTCAGCTTCATCCTGAAGCAGCCAGCCTCCTCTGAGGTGTCATGAAAAAGCCACTCTTTCTTTTGCCCTCAGTTTAATATTTATACTTTCGGGAAGCCTTTATCAGATTCTGTAACTGGATTTTTCCTTCTGTACATGATCCAGCATTTCACTTCTTGAGTACAGAGCTTAATTTTAGACCTACTCAGGTTATATAATCTCCTCATAGACTCTAAGCTTAATTTTATCGAAACTTTATTGTACACTATTGTATTCCCAACATACAATATTCTTGGCAAACATAGTTGCTTGGTCATTGTTTGCTGAATGAATACATAGTTTAATGAATTTTTTGTTAATGCTATTTTCCCATAAAAAATAAATTGATCTTCCTTTCACCCACTAACTAAAAAGATCCATGAAGTTCCCTCTATTTCAGTAAACATTATCTTCTTTGAGTATCGCACAAACTACATACTTTACACTATTGGCATTTACTTATTCTTCCTGTTTCTCTAGAAGATATGCCCCTTAAAATCAAAGGTTATACTGTATACTTTTTTTGATTTACCTTCTCTATGCTCTGCTGCCTCCTTTCATCTTATGCCACATCATGTGCTATAAATAAAATACTACTAGTTTAGATTTGGTATTAAGTAAATACTAATTTATGTGAGGTGTCATGAACTTCATTAAGAAATTGAAGGAGAGAGTGAAAGAAGCAACTTTGACAGACTAATATCACTCTCTTTTTGGAATTTTATATGGCACCAGTTTCAAAAGTTTGGAAAAATAGTATGGCAAAACACTAAGCTGTGTAGAAAGGAGAAAAATGAAAAAGAATATAACACACAAATTCCACCAATCAAATTAAGAATGGAAATGTGAAAGTTGCATGGAATCAAACTTAAGAAAAAATATGCTTTTAAGGAGAGGAAGTGGAGAAATGGGAACACTTGCACACTGCTGGTGGGAATGTAAATCAATGTAGTCGCTATGGAAAACCGTATGGAGGTAGACCCCAAATTTAAGAGAGGAGCTACCATATGACACAGGAATCCCTCTTCTGGGTATCTACCCCCGAATTTAAAAACACTTATTTATAAAGATATATATACCCTTATGATGATTGCAGCATTTTTCATGATGACTAAGACATGGAAACAACCTATCTGTTCCTCAATAGATGATTGAATAAAGACATGTTACATATATTATACTATACATGTTCATATATACATATATAGTATACAGCATACATATATGCATACTATATACGCATACTATATAGTATACATATATACTATATACATACTATATACTATATGTATACATATAGTATATATATACACTATATGTATACTATATACTATATGTATACTATGTATAGTATACTATATATGTATACTATATAGTATAGTAACCTGAGTAGGTATGTATACTGTATAGTATACATATATAGTATATATGCCATATATGGTATTGTAGTATATATAGTACTATATATATAGTATATATCAGGGGTGTCGAACTCATTTCACCGGAGGCCACATCAGCCTCATGATTGCCTTCAAAGGGCCGAATGTAGAGCTTCTTGCCCCTAGCTAAGGAGTAGTTACATTTATACAGCCCTAAAATTACATTCGGCCCTTTGAAGGCAAACACAAGGCTGATGTGGCCCCCGGTGAAAATGAGTTTGACACTGCTAGTATATATGTACCATAGAGTATGTATAATAGAATACTACTCAGCCATGAAAAGATGAAATATTGCCATTTTTGACAACATGGATGGATCTTGAGAGTAGTGTGCTAAGTGAAGTCAGTCAGTCAGAAAAGGACAAGAACCATATGATTTCACTTATATGTGAAATATAAAATAAAAAGCAAAAAATGAACAAATAAATCAAACAAAACAAACAAAATCATAAATACAGGTAACAGAATTTTGGTTACCAGAGGGGTAGGAGGTGCAGGGAGGAGGAAGAGGGTAAAGGGGGTCAAACATATGGCGATGGAAGGCTAGAGTGCAGGTGGTGATCACACATGGAGTATGCAGGTATCATGATATAAAGTTGTACACCTAAGATTGATATAATGTTATTAACAGTGTTACCCCAACATGTGATTTAAAAAGAGATAGTTTCTATTGATTCGGAGCTATTTCATCAAGTACTTCCTGCAGCTATAAACTCTTATGCACTGAGTAACATGAGATCACCATAAATGTGGTACAAATTGACAGAAATACAAAGAAAAATGGAATTACTCAGCAATAATAAAAAAATGAATTCTTTCCATTTTCAACAACATGGATGGGCCTAAAGGGTATCATGCTAAGTAAAATAAGTCAGAGAAATACAAATACCATCTGATTTCACTTATATAAGGAATCTAAAATAAAATAAAAGGACACAAAACCCACACTGCACAGGTTTATAAGTATAGTGAACAAAATGATGGTTGCCAGAGGGGAGGGTCTGGGAGTATGGGTGAAAAAGGTGAAGGGGAATAGGAGGCACAAACTTTCAGTTAAAAAGTAAATGAACCACGGAGATGTGTACAGCATAGGGAATATAGTAACTGCTATAACAACTCTGTATGGTGGCAGATGGTTGTTAGACTTACCTTGGGGAGTGCATCGTAAGGTATATAAATTTCAAATCACTACATTACACACTTGAAACAAATATAATTTTGTATGTCAACAATACTTTAATTAATTAAATAAATATATAAGATAAAATACACTGATATTTGTACTAATGCTGATATCTTGTGGTATTACTTTAATGTTTTTATGATAAATAAATGATTTCAGATATATTTTCTACCCTCTATCACAAACATGATGTGCTCCAAATACTTTTTACTTTTCATAATCATTTATAGAATTTGAAATTATGTCATATAATTTTGTTTTTAATTGCCTATTTGGTGTAGATATAACACAATTCAAAATGCTTTTTTACTTTTATATCTTCAGGATCAGGCCCTACTGATAAATGCATAAAGAGATCACATTCACTCATTTCAACTGCTGTACAATATTCCATTGGTTTATTTAATCCACTTTTCTACTATTAGTCCTACAGGTTGTTTTTAGTTTATTTTGGATTAGAGACAACAAAGAAAAGATCATTATACTGATATCTTTGTTTACTTGTGAAAGAATTTCTCTATTCAAAAGTTGATTTGCAGGAGCATGGATTACACCTTCCTCAACTTTATTAGATGCTTTGAAATTGCTCTCTAAAATAGTTGCCACAGTTTATACTACCAAGAGTAGTTCCCATTCCCTCAAATTCTTAAGTCAATGTTGTCAATAATATAATGTTATTATTTTCGCCAATTTGATGGGCACACAACTATTAAATTTTTGTCTTCATTTGCATTTCCCTGTTTTCCATGCTATGTTGAACTAGTTTTCGTGTGCCTATTTTCTTTGTTTCTTCTTCATATATTTTGTCATTTTAATTCATGTTATTTTTCCTGTTCTCATAAGTCTTTAGAAAATTTGGATCCTCAGTTTTTTCCTTGTACAGATTGAAAAGATCTTCCTCTAACTGATGGTTTCTCTTTCACCTCATATATTTTATTTCAGTCTAGTAAATATGTTTATTACAAAGAGAAAAAGCCTGAAAATACTCTAAGTTGTCCAATTTGAGAAACTATTTTCTTAAGCCAAAAAGAAACTGTAAGAATAATAATAAAAACAAAAGCAGAAATGAATAATAAATCAGAAGTTACAAAACTTATCCACTATTAATAAGGACAAGAACTGCCTCTTTGAAAGCACCAATAAAACTGATAAACTTCCTGCATGCCTGAGAAATAATAAAGAAAATACTAATGATACCTGAAACAAAAATAAGATAATCAAAGAAATGGGATTAACAGATAATGAAAGGAAAGCATAAACAATGCTTTATCAACGTATTTAAGACTATGAACTAAATGGACAGTATTCTTCAAGAACATAAAGGATAAATTTGACTCAAAAGAATTAGAAGACCCAAGTAGATCAATAACCATAGAGGATATAGAAGAAAATAAACAAAATATAGATATTCTCCATCTCCAAAGACACTTGACACTAATGGTTTTATGGTGGGTAAATTTTACCCTAGTCTTCAAGGAACAAGTAATTATCATGTTATTTATGTTGCTCTCAAGCATTGAAAAAAATACAGATACTCTCCAAATTCATTCTACGACTTTCTAACAGGAAATGTAACCATTAAAAAGAAAAAGAAAAACAGATATGATCTCTCAGAAATAGAAAATGTTTATATGGGGTAAAACATGTATGTAAGTGATAGACTGGGAGAAAATGTTCCCCACGTATATAAAATACCAAAAAATCACTGTCACTGACAGTCAAAGAGCATCTACAAATTAACAACAGAAGATCAAAAATGAAATAAAGAGGTAAATTTGAGAAAGTGTATGTGTCCAAAAAGCACAAGCACTGTCATACTAGAAACATGAGTAATAAAAGTTAAAATAATAGTGAGCTAATATTCTTCACCTAAAAACTGGTGAACATTTAAAAAACTATAATATTCAGTGCTAGCAAGTCTGTGGATAAAAGGGTATATTCATACTTTCAGTAAGTGTGTAATTGGTAGAAACTTTGGAAGATTTTTTTAAATGTGCACATATTTCAGCCCAATTTTTAGTTGTTTATGCTATAGAAGTATTTAATACTTGGAGAAATGTATGGAAATATGTACAAAGATGTTCACTGCAATGTTAGTAAAAAATTAGAAACGACCTGAGTGTGTGTGTGTGTGCATATGTATATATCTGTATACATATATACAGATATATACATGTATATCTCATTAAACATGTGTTTACTATGATATGGTACATACAGGGATCATAGGAGCATAAATAAACACTAATAAAAATAACAGTACAATACTTGTGCCAACTACATAGAAGAGAGTAATTAGAGTGGACATGGACTATAAAAATGGCACAAGAATACTGCTGTATACTGATTTAATTTCAGCCATAAATACATCACTTTTCATCAGCTACTTTTAAATTTGGGACTGATTTCTAAGAATTACACTTGAAAGTTGTTCATAATACATTGCTTAAGGGAAATAGAGTAACTTGTAGAATTTTACCTATACATTTAAATGATTTTATTTTTGTGAAAAATAGAAACAAAAACTCTACTGTTTATATAGCGGAGGTGTGGTGTATATACTTTTCAAAATATTTTGGAGTATTTAATAATATTTAATTCATCATTCATATTAGTATCTTTGATTTATCAATTGTTTATTCATCACTGTATTTTCTTATATGCCTTAACCCTTCCTTTAATCAGCTGGGTTTTATTTCTTCTTGCCTCACCAAAGGAATGACATCACAGAGAAAAGAGAAAAAAAGTAGTCGGTTTTGAATTTCACAAGTTTAGCATGCAGGAAAAAATTGAAAGCACTCAGGACATAGAAAAAGACTTGGAAGATATTGATAGAATTGGGTTTGAGAGAAGGAGACTCAGAAGCCTATCTGCTACCATTCTCAGGCAAAGCCAGATTAAGACCAGGGTCGGGCAATGACGGCCTGCAGATGGACTTGAACATCTGAAAGGACTGAGGATGAGACCCTTTCCAGAGGGGAAATGGCTGTGTAGTATGTCTGGGCAGTTGCGTCTGAGTCAACCTCACAATGTCAGGACACCCACAATGGTGCAGGAGCGGTGGAGGTTTCCTGTACTCCCAAGGCCAGACCGCAATTCTTTCCAGCCCAAGGACAGTATGAATTAAATACTGGGAGTCATCTGACTTTCAGAAGCTCTTCAAGAAGGCAACTATGTGAACATACCACCCAGGACCACATTAGACAGGAATTATCTCAGATGCCACAGGGGAAAGGTAAGAATGACAATAGCATGCCGCCACTGCTCTTCCAGAAGCCTTGGCCCTCTTTCAGTTCATAACCATGGGCTCAGCTCTAGGGAGGGAGGTGGGATGTGATCGAGGGGAAGAACGGATGCAATAGTGTGGAGCTCCCACTGTAAGTTAAGCTGCTGTAGAAAAAAATAGCATTTTTTATACTTGAGTTTGTAGCATGAAATGTGCATCTGCCATCACCTGAATCACTCTTCCTCTACTTTATCTAAATCCTCAGTTCTTACTAAGGTATCCCTTCCCCACCCAAGAGTTTTTAGGGAGCAGGTAGAGATTTTCACTTTTTCCTTATAAACATCTATGCTGTGAAGTTTTTATAGCAGCAAGCACTTACTCTGTAATTAAAAATAACCAAGAAAATATAGTTAACATTTCCCTCTTACAGATAAAATGGTGAGATAAAATAAATCTCAAATTACCTGTAGAAGTTGACATGCTGCCAAGGTGAGCACCCCTTTAATTACTGACTGTGGTAGCCATTCGTGCTTTCTACATTTAAATTTAAATTAATTGACAAAAGAAAATGGATGAAGGTTTAAAAAAAAGAATATTGTGAAATGCTGCTGTTGGACCTGCTTTTTTTCATCCGCCACCCTTGCTCAGCAATTGAGGCAACCATTAATTCTGCGTGCGCCTGTTAATGGCTAGATACAGCCTTTCAGAATTTTCTTCCTGAGACCATAGGGCAGAATCAATAGCAGTGTGATCTCTCTTGAAGATTGATGCAGTGTGGCAATGCTTAGAAAAACCATGCGATTCTTTAATCAATCCCTGAAATAAATCTGTGCAACTGGTGTCAGGAACTAAAGTCATTTTACACTCACCTTCCCAAGTCCCTAGAATCAAAAGAAACAGAATCCAAATTAGACTCACTGAGTCACTTTACTGAGCTCCAAAGGGATTTAAAATTTGTCACTGCTCAAAAGACTTGTCATGCAAGGAAAAAATGGGGATTGGCATATTTATCTATAAACATGAAAATGATAAGACATCCCAGATGGTCCTGGCTCATAAACAGGCTAAGCCAGAATATTATTGTATGGAACCATAATTCCTTATCACTGGCACATAAAACAGTAGCTGTACCTTTTCATAAGATCCTAGAAAGGTTTTGTGGCAATCTTAGGATTCAGTCTCCTGCCTCACGCAGGATTCAATGAAATATTTTACACAGAAGATCCTTTTTTTACTCTTACATATATTGAGGAAAGAAGTTTCTCAAAAATTGTAATTTAGAACCTCACCCTATTTACCTCTAGGATTTTATTCCACATAAAATAAACTGTTGATTTAAATGAGGTAACGGGAAAGATGAGTAAACCAGTGAGTACAAAATGATGAATAATTTAAAAAGTCATTTAACCTTGCCCTGCAGTGTCTTGGGAGCATTACATAGTGAAGAACAATGTAATGTTATCTTAGTAGTATTAAGAGCTTTTATTAGCTGACCCGCTCAAAACTGAAGTGTGTATGAAAGTAGTGGCATATTCAGTGCCTCTCAAATTCAAGACCAAAATAGCATCTTAAATCACCTTGGCCTCTGTGTCTGATCATTTAGTCTCTCTGAACACTTTGGTAGTTGCCTCGGATCTCACCGGATATATTGTGGGTAAAGGAGGCAAAAAAATATATATAGTTTACTTAAATATATGTATCTCTCAGTCTCACATCTATCCTTTTTCTTCTGATTCACATTGGCCAGTATGCTTTTACCTACATAATCTATACTGAAAGCCTACTGGGTGTTCATGGTCGAGCAGAGGAATGGGAAAGGAATAGCAAACAAGTGACCAGAGTTGAGAAGCAAACTAAACTGTAATTTTGGCTCCAGAGGAGGAGAGCCAGCAGCCATCCAAATCTCTGGGTCATAGAGAAATGGCTAACTTGAGCTTGATTTTGACTATCATAAGCATACCAGACCACATGCTGTAATTATTGAGACATAATCATAGTAGTTTCAAAGCAGCATTATGCTCTATGTAGACAAGTGGCGGCATCACGATTCTAGATTGTCCCATCAACAGCTAGGAATATATCTGAACAAAGTTCCAGTTCTCTGAGGGACAGTCAGGTTTGGGCAGGGTATCAGGGTTGGTCAAGTCTGCAGCAGAAGCCAAGGTACTTGGACAGAAGCCAGCTATGTAGACTAGACAAACAAGTGGGTTTCAGGGAGAAGGCTGGGGTTCTCTAGAGAAAAGATTGTCTAGGCAACACCTTGAGCACACCAAATACTACTGTAGGATCAGTCAGATCCCACCAGCTGGCCCCTGGAAACTACTATTATACTTAATCAGTTCAGAAACAGGGCAGAAATGAGCCTTCGGGCGAGGGCCTCAGGGCTGCAGATTGAGCACGGCTGAGAACGCCATGGGTGCCAGTTGTACCTGTTAAGGTGTTTGGGATCCTCCACCACCCACACATGGGACCTCCAGGTGCCCAGGAGAGAAACCACAAGATTCCTTCTAGGAAGCATTCCTCTCCCGGATAAGAGTTTAAGAGCAAATTACCTTTTATTTTTAAGCCTAAATTTGAAGACGGTTTGTTGTCAATTCAAAGCATATGCTACTTTGTTTTATATGTGGAAACTGGGTGAGAAATATCCTTTGAAAGACATTCTTTGAGGCTATATTTAATTAAACTTTAGTACTCAAAATGATGGTGCTCTTGGCAAAATTTCAAAATAAAGGCCACTCTGAGGACAGAACATGAAATTATATTATAGCAAGGAATGTGGAAGCAAGATCCTAAGGTGACAATGTCAATTACAGTGACTTTGGAGTACAGGACTGTGAGGTCACGTTATGCTCTAAAATTAGGTCAGGGCATTTTTGATAATAAGATTGGTGTCTCCTAGAAACAGAAAACTCAGGTGTTATAGTTTCATGATTTTTCTCCTTTTGATATAATTTTTCTCCTTTTGTGTCTCCTTATGTTAATGACACAACACCTTGAGTCATTAAGAAGGAATTTAACCAATGTTAAGTGTCTACCATTTTCTTTACCGAAATAAATAATTTAAAAAAGCAAGTGACATGTGAAGAGCATGATAAGCTTTGCCAGTGCTATTTACATACTGGAAAACCGGTGTCCAGAGCCCTACGCCCAGGATCAGAGACGAGCGGCACAGTGGTGTGATTCCAATAGGACTATTTTGATTTGGGATGAGTGAGCAGCCTTCTGGTTAGTAAAACTTATTGCCTCGTTTCTTTCCGTGAGAAGAGCAGAATCGGTCTGCATTCAGAAAGGTGGTCTTCGTGTCTCTAATGTGTCTGTGTCTACTAAGAATGCCTTTGTCATCTGGGAAGACATTTAGCCTAAAACATTCCTCTTGTTGGAAAAGCGTTTTTAAAAATGTTTAGGACACCTCACATATGAAGCAACTATAGTATTGTAGAAAGATATTTTGGAATTTGGACGGAACACTGGCAAAACCTCCTATCCCTCAGGGCGGGGACTGTGATCTTCGCAGCGCTGCGCGGGCTCTGGACACAATGCTGTCATCACAGGCTTAGATGCTGTGTGTGTTCTTAAGCCTTGAGACATACAAATATTAAGTTTTCTTTCCTAGACACAGTGAAATGATTATTTAGTGTGGTAGAGACCACATCTTGTGCTGCATCAGAAAGAATGATTTATCCATTAACACCTTTTACTGATACAGTAAGGAAACAAAATCCTGTTAAATCCATGAGAGTGTGTACCTCAGGGATTCTTTTGTTTGGGATAAATAGGTGCCCCCAAGCCAGCTTAATTTCCCTTTTGAGGTAGGGAGCTTAATGTAAGAATTAGCCTTTGAACTTGCAGAAAGCTGAGAGGCTATGTCTACACCTGCCTCAGTAAAATAATCTCAAAGTCATTTAGAGTATAACTTCTGGACAAACCACTTAGGAGTGTTCCATTTAGACATGAGATCAGAAACTCGTGATATTTATGGCCAAGATGTAATTAAAGATTATTTTAGCACAATGGGGGAGTTGTGGGGAGAGGCAGGCATGGGAGTGAGAAAGGAGGGTTTGGCCTTCATACTCGTACCTCAGGTCTTGCTACTTCCCTCCAACTCCTGTAACGAGCAGGCTTTCTCCAAAGTCCCTGAGCAGGAGGCAGCTTGTTCAGAAGAGACAGCAGAGCCACCTGCCAGGTGCCCTGCGTTTCTGGCCAAAAGGAAAGCATCTAGAATAATGAAAGCACTAGAGTGGCAGGCACCTCAAGGATATAGTCATTCTTGAATCTCCTCTGCAGTATCTGCTGAATGGCATCAGAAATAGGAAAGTCATTTTCTACAAAGGCAGTTTACATGATATGTGTGCAGCTCCATGAGAGAAATCTTTCTGGTTAAGAGTTGAATTCTTCCTCTGTGTAGTCGCTTCTACTCACCGTTACCAGTTTTACTAACTGGATTTATACTAAGCATTTGCAATTCTCCCTGTTTTTTTCTATTCATGGCAGTTCCTCAGATATTGGAGCATAGGTATCCTATTATACCTGAGACTTTTTCCACCCTGAATAATAAGCACTCCCAGTTTTTTTTTTTTACCACTTTTCAGGTAAAATTGTTGTAGAACCTTTGTCAGTATAGTTGCTTTCTTTTGAATACATTGAGTTTGTTTATAATTTAAAAAATATGGTATCAGAACTAGAACCATTCTAAGACTGGAATAACCAAGAGGCAGAAGGGACTCCTGTCTTTCCATAATACGATTCTTTGCTTCTATTCTTGTTGACTAAATTCACATTATTTGGAGGGGGGAGTAATCTCAATAGTTTATTGACTTGTCTAGAGATTCTTGAACACAAACTCTACATGCTTTATATTTGTGATTCATTGATACACCATATTTCCCCATTCTATATTTGCAGAGTTGTTATAGGCCCAAATGTAGGACCTTATATATTTTTTCCAGGTTACATTTTATCTTGATAAAATCAGACTGTTACTCAAATCTCTCAGAATCTTTTTGTATACAGATTTAGTCAATCAACAGATTTTCCCTTGCTCCTCAGTTTCCTCATAAATGAGAATAAAGATTCCTCATAAGATGGTTGTGAAGATCGTGTGATACGTCCTATGGAAAATGTTTAAATGGGGACTGTACATAATAAGTACTCAATAAAATAAAGTATTATTATTTTTGTAAGCAAGTCCCCTTTATAAAAATGTATTTTAACTTTAAAGTACATTCGCTGATATGCAAATAAGTTATAACATTTTAGTATAAAATCTTTTTGTTAAAACTACATTGTACAGAGTTTGAACAAAAAACTGTTTAAGCAACATGATATTAGTTAATACTAGAGGTATTTACAATTATAGACTTTGAAGACAAAAAAATGTGAGTATATATTTCCAAGTAAGGGGGCTACACTCATATATACTGTATATTTGGACAAGTTAAAGCTCATTTTGAATTGCCTTCTAAAATTCACATTCCCACCTCCAAAGGCCATCTGCTACTAGCAGACTCTAAATCTACCAAAATGATAAATTGCTTTGCATTTCTTCTATGTGAAATCATTACTCAAAGCTGTAGGGGTGGATCCAAATTGTTAATGACAAAGCACCATGTGTGGGTAAGTTGAAACTTTCCTTACCATCAATTCATCACCGGAAGAATTAATAGGTTGATATAGTAGAAGCTCTCTCGGTTGTGATATTCTCAGATCTGGGTTCATATCTTAGCACAAGAACATTTTGGTTATGTGACCTTGGAAAAGTTACTGATTCCTCAGTCCCTTCATTTTCTCATGTATGGCGATGGGGGCAATAGTAACTTCCAGAGGTGTAAGGATTTTGAGTTAACATGTACAAAGTACCAAGCATGATTAATTCTAGATGTTATTCTAAATCCCTCATATGAATGGATGATGATGACAATAATCAACAGAATTTATTTGATGCCTGCCAAGATTCCTTGAACATATTTTGAGAAATCAACCACGTCAGCAGTACAGTCCAAGCAGAGGACAATAGTGACGGGAGAATATGGAATACAGGACCGTAACTAGTTCATTGCGATTAAGTGCTTTGGAATCAGTATGGAAATAAACTTCTCTTACAATAACAACTTTTCATTTTTTAATTGAAAATGTTGGATAAGGAAAGTCAAATGGGCTTATAGAATGACCTAAATTTCTAATTTATAATGTCATTGAAACATGGATGACATAAATTCACTCAACCTTTCTTAAGTGACTGCTACAGGTAACCCTCACTTGAAGATGACAATTCCCTTGGTGGTCATATAACCCTCTCAAAGCAGTCATCTAATGTCTAAGCACCCTTTTTGAATCCAGAGGAGCATAGATTGAAAATATTTTTAGCTCAAAAATTGAATCACGGAACACTTTTAACATTTTCTTTCTTTCTCTTTATAACATGTTAAGTCTAAAATGAAATGCAACATCAAAAAGCAAAGTTTCATCCTCTGAATGGCTTTTCTATATCTCAATAGTCAGTGAAGTCTTTATTTGGTTTGTAGAATGAAAGTATAATGTTGGGAAGTTAAAATACATTTTACAAATGCAAAAAATTCAGTAAAATTTAATCTCACATGTGCAATCTCATACAAAAGGTAGATGTGGAATTACTTTAATTTTGAAATACGTGCTTACCAAAAAGCTAAAGCGATACTTCAGTAAATTCTCTTTAAAAAGGAAAAACACTTTATTTTTTTTAAATTTCAAATTTTCAATATTAGAACTGCCAGTGGAGATAGGGGCGTAGGCAGACACGGCTCACCTCTTCGCACAGCCACATCAAATATACAGCTAAAATGTAGAACAACCATCACTTACAACCATCAGAAACTGAGTTGAATGGAAGTCTGACAACTACAGAATTAAAGAAACCACATCCATCCAGACTGCTGAAGGGGCACAGACACGGAATGAGCTGGTCCCACACCCATGTGTGGTGGCTAAAAATTTAGGAGGGACATCCTGGGAGCAAGGTGTCCCAGCCCCACACCAGGCCCCCAGTCCAGCGTACCAGTTCCAGGAAGATAAGTCCCCACAATTTCTGGCCGAAAAAACTGGCAGGGATTGAGTAGGTGGAAGAAACTGCTAAAGCAGCAAGCAGTTCCTCTTAAAGAACCCACACATGGACTCACCTACTCAGACTCATTCCCTCTAAGATCCAGCACCAGGGTAGCAACTTGAAAGGCACCAGTGGTATACAGGGAGAAACTGAAGTGTCTGGCATTTAGAAAAGAAGAAGACATTGTCCCTTTTCTAAACGCTTCCCTCACAGAGCTGGCAAGCTGGTGCCATATCTGAGACTCCATCATCCTGGCTAACACTGTTGGACATACATTGGAGATCCCCAGAGACTCTGTCCCACCCAATTTACGGGCCCACCCAAGCTGCTCTTCTATATGAATAGCTGGTCTTGGCTCATGCTTCACATCTTTCTAAATCCTCTCAAACAAGCAACAGCTGTCTTCAGTGATCTCTAGGCCCAGCACTAGCAGCCGCCTGCCTTGATTCAAAACTTGGCTTTGCCTGGGAATCTCCAAGCCCAGCACAAGTAGCAGCCACCTCAGATTGCTTAGGTAGGGTGGCCCAGGTGAGGGCTGACTTTGGCCTGCACCACCCAGTGGACAGCTACAGATCACATTGGAGCACCACCACCCTGCCCCTGCACAGCTGATCTACCATGGAGGGCAGAGGTTAGTGGTAAATGATGTGGAACATTAGGAATCAGAAAACAACCATCAGAACAACAACAAGAAAAAGAATCCAGTCCTGGCTGGTGTGGCTCAGTGAACTGAGTGCCGGCCTGCAAATCGAAGGATTGCTGGTTCGATTCCCATGCCTGGGTTGCAGGTCAAGTCCCCAGATGGACGCACATGAGAGGCAACCACACACTGATATTTCTCTCACTCTCTTTCTCCCTCCCTTCCCTCTCAAAAAATAAATAAATAAAATCTTAAAAAATAAAATAAATTTAAAAAGAAAGCAAAAAATGAGGATAGTGTAAGCAGCCTTTGGAACAACTCCAAGAAGTCCAACATTTGCGTGATAGGGGTGCCAAAGGGAGAAGAGAAGAACAAGAAATTGGAAATCTATGTGAAAACATAATGAAATAAAACTTCCTTAACTTGGTGAAGGAAGTAGACATGCAAATCAGAAGGCACAGAGTCCCAAAGAAGATGAATGCAAAGAGGCCCACTCCAAGACACATCGTAATTAAAATGCTAATGATTAAAGATAAAGAGAGAATCTTAAGAGAAAAGAAGCTAATTACCGACAGGGGAATCCCGATAAGACTGTCAGCTGATTTCTCTAAAGAATCTTTGCAGGCTAGAAGGGATTGGCAAGAAATAGTCAGAGTCATGAAAAACAGGAACCTATAGCCAAGTTTGCTGTATATACCAAAGATATCATTTAGAATTGAAGGGCAGATAAACAGGTTCCCAGGCAAGAAAAAACTAAAAGTGTTCATCATCACTGAATCATTATTATATGAAATATTAAAGGGACTTATTTAAGAAAAAGAAGAAGATCAAAACTATGAACAATAAAATGGCAATAAATACATACCTATCAACAATTGAATCTAAAACAACAACAGAGACAGGATCATGGATACAGAGAGGGTTTTGATGGTTGCCAGATGGGAGTGGGGATGGGTGAAGAGGTGAGAGGATTAAGAAGTACACATAGGTAGTTACAGAAGAGCCGTGGGGATGTAAAGCACAGTGTAGGAAATGGAGTAGCCAAAGAACTTATACACGTGACCCATGGACATGAACAATGGTGGGGGGATAGCCTGAGGGAGTTGGGGTGCTGGGTGTAGGGAGCAAAGGGGAAAAAATTGGGACAACTATAGTAGTATAATCAATAAAATGTTATAAAAATTTTTTTCAATGTAAGTATTTGGTTCTTTATATATTGTCATTTAATAGCTATGTGTTTTATATTTACCAGAATTCATTGCTTTGGCACCCCTAAAATTTCTACTTATTAAATCTTCTAAATGTTAAAGAATTTTAATTAAAGAACATTAGAAAAACATTTATAATTCATTGAGAAAATATTAAAAACTTAGATATTTAACCTTTTCAAACAAAATCTAAACAGGCTTGGACAGAGTTCTCTTATCAGAGAACCCAGGTTAGTACATGGTTTACTATTTTATAACAAGACTTTATAAACCACTTTATATAAACCAAGACTTTATTACGCCACATCAGTCAAATATTAAGGAACAAAAAAGACTAGACACCAAACACCAACTCAGGAAATTGTAAATCAAAGTGAACTGTTCAGAAGACTATCCCTGAGCAAAATCTGGGTAATCAAGCTGTTGGATGGATATAAAGCAATCAATCAATTGAGGATTAGCACAAAGTAAACCATATGTCTAGAGCACAGCAGCTTATGTTACTATTGACAGCTGTTTTTTTATTTTTTTTTTTATTTTTAAGGTTACCATTTCCTGAAAGAGAAATAGTCAAAATACAGGAAGGCCATCATGCCGAGAAAAAGAGGACACACTGCCAGGAAAAAGAAGTGCTCTTACATGGGTACGAACATGCCTGAGAAACCAGTAGGTGTGCTGCAGATGCAGAGGCCCTAGCCGGGAACACTGCGCTCCCCGGCCTCGGATCAGGCGTCCACCGCTGGGAGCCTGAAGATGAGATGGGCCTACCTGCGGTGATGAGCTGCAGGAGAAACTAGCTCCTGAACACCAGTCTTTATGGCTGACAGATTTCCTCTCTTAATTACACCGTCTGCTCCCCTCCCTACTTGTGAATAAGAATGAAGGCGCCCACAGTACCAAGTCTCATATGGGGGAGCGGATACTTGCAAACGATGATTCATGGCTAGCAAGGTAATGTCCCTCAGTCAAAGGTGTGGAGCAGGCAGAGCAGCTGGAAACAAAGAGATGAACAATGATAGTTTAGTTTCCGTGTGGAAGAGGAAGCTAAGTCAACTCTCTGACTTACCGTGAGTTTAGATGAGGGACAGTTTAGAAACCAAATCAGAAAGGACTCAAAGAAACATAATAAAATATCGCATGCACTTCGAGGGCAGCGGCATTTTCAAGGCAGAGGAGTCGCGAGAGAGGCTCCACCGAAGTGAGTTTGTCAGATCAGCTTGGGAAATGAGTATTTTGTCCGCCTCAGGGAGGGTCATGAGGCTTAGAAGAGAGGTCCTGTGCTGGATGACTCTTCTTAATGTTGCCTAACAATTCATTACACTGAAGACATTTTTATCCTGAAATGTATCACTATACTTCCATTCTACAAAGCAAACAAAGGCTACACCTCACCTTAAAGACACGGTTATGCCTAGCCAGGTCTAGGGAGGGCAGATGAGTTTACAAACGAAAATGTTCAATGACTGATAGAAATTGACACCATCAGGTGCAGGTGTTGGCAGTGCCCGCCCCAGAATTCCAGGCTCTAGTCCAGGGCTCTTGGATCTACATCAGCTCAGACGCAAGGAATCTTGAAAGAAATTATAAAAGGCTTGTGAACCCTTGCTGAAGGACAGTTGATAGAATATATAGTTTTAAAAGGAATATTGAATTAAGAGTCGGGAGATGTACGTCCCGTTACTGGCTCCATCGCTGGCTGGCTGTGGTAATCAAGCTGTTGGATGGGACGTACTAGGCTTTGGTGTCATTGAACTCGGTGACAGTTGCAGGCCACCACCCAGCAAACAGCCTTATTGCTTCTTCTGATAATACATAGAATCTGTTTCTCATGTGAGCACTCATGGCCTTGTGGTCTGACTTTACTGCTTACTCTCTCTGTTCTCACCACAGAGGTATGTTGATCCAGTGTATCCTTCTTCCAGTACCTAACTCTGTTGCAGAAATTTGTTAGGATGAACACATGATCCAAACTGGGCCAGAGTTCACCCAGGAAAAGTCGGGTTCTTTCTGCTAGAAGGTTTAGCTGGTAAGATATAAGTTTGGGCTTCAGTTATTATTATTTTTTTTTCCTCACTGTATAACTGAAGTGTCTATGTCCTTGGACTTGAAGTCACACAAGTAAGTACATTCGGTTCTCTTTTGAAAATTGGTATGAATTGGATTTATGTTGATTGTATGGAACTGAGTCTTAATTAATACAACCCATTCCAGCTTGGACATTTCATGAATTAAGATTTTTATGTTAAGACAAGTGTGTATCATTTCCTCACAAGGTTCATCAATGGAATGTAGGGGAGTGAGTTTCACACTTGATCCTTTTGTTAATTATTCAGTCCTTGACAGTTCATAGTGGGGGAAATAAATAAAATACTGTCCCTGAGCTGAATTTGTAAAAAAATAGAGGTAGTTTCAAGACATGTACTCGGAGCACTTTCTTCAGGCCTTCCCTAACATGTTTGTCTTGAGCTTGAATACAGGAGGTGAAGCACGCCTGGGTATGCTGCCTGAAAATCCGAATTAAGTTGTTTGACTAATTCAGGCCCCCACATTAATTATAACACAGAGCATTTCACCTGTAAGGGGGAAAGTCACAAGTGTGTATCTCATACAGCTGTATCTCCAAGACATATGAAAATAAAATAAGCAGAAGACAAGGATGCAATCATAGAAGACCCTTTTTAATTCCATGATACTTTGTACTCAACTCCCAAGGTCTAAGTTAGTACCTAGTGCAGAGTCATGACTATAATGGATACTAAATAATAAATTTTTATTGATGATAAAGATAAGAAAATCTGGCAAGGCCTTTTTGACCTTTGAGTATAAGAAAATTGAGCTAGCTAACAGGATGCTGCAATTAGCCAAGACTCCAGAGAAGAGAGCAATGGAGAAGGAATTAATAGTCTTCCATATCCTCTCACATTGCTTAGACTTTCTGCTTGGTAGTCTTCGATCCTTTTACTAAGTCCTCTAAATGTAAAATTTCCCAGTCACTGTTTTTGAGAATTCACGATCTGCCTGTCCATTTCTAGAGACTTAATTTTCTAGGTTCTTTTTGTTTTCATTGATAATATATTTAGGGTCCCCTCTCATTTCTCTTAACTTTGTGTTTAAAGATTTTTCAGGACTCTACAATATATAATCTTTGGCTTTTCATTCCCTGGGATTTTAGCTTATTTTTCTTTTCAATTTCTAGATGAAGATTGAAAAATATATCTCAGGATACAGATGTAAGACTCCAGGCACCCCATATAAATCTTATTTATTGAACACCTTGGAACTATTTACTTGCAACATTTTCTATACATTGTTTTATTGTAAAAATATTAAGTGTAAAATAAAGAGTTGAGGAATATTTTTGATGCTTATTTTTAGTCTGCAGTCGAAGGAATATATTTAATCAATATACAATACGGGAAACAGGATATTAGTGTGCGCACCTGCCTCAATCGATACTATTTAGAATATGAACTACGTTATCCTGCTCAATTTATAGGAAAATAAATAAGGCAAAAGAGGCACTTTGGATCCCAGAGGAATTCATTTCCCAAAGCAATCAGACATCTGGAGTCTTAGTCTGATAAAAATCGATGACTCTTTCAGGGGACTGTATCTTTAGCTGCGGGTGAGGGAAGGAGTAATTAATGGGAGAGGAATGGTGAGGGCGAAGGCAAATAAGAAAAACAATCAAAAGAAAAACTAACCCTGTAATAAACCATGCCAACATGTAGGCTATAGCATAATTATGTATGTATATTTATATCACTATGAATGTCATAAAAATTATGGAACAACTTTTTATTTGACTCCTGTAGGTAGATTGTATGTGTGTTTCATTATGTGTGTTTATCTGTGCCTATTTATGGTGCAAATGAATAGGAATCGTCTCAATTTTTCAGTGACACCTTCTAAGGTACCTTGTACACATGGGTACTTGGCAAGCACTATCTGTTTGAACTGAGTTCAGAAAATATTATTATCTAATGGAAGCCAGTTTTAAAATGGGGGCTGGGCAGCATTTTGTTGCAGCGTTATCACAGATGGCTTCACTTTTTATGTATTGATCACTCTGTGCCTGCATTTACCCACTCGGAAATATCTCAGCAAGCAAGCAAGCAGTGACATATTTTTAGAGAAGGAAACTATTTACCTATCACCTCTTCAACATATACATGAATAGTCAAGTAAATGAAAATATGTCTTCTTTATTGTCACTTAGTATGTATTGTTATTTGGGTGAAAAGTAAGCCACTGTGTGTAAGCTCACTAAGGAGTATTTTTAAATGCATCTAGTTATCTTTACAATAGTCCTTGTAGAAGCACCTCTGAAATAGTTTGAATTTCTTAAATATAAGTAATACATTCGGACTTTTATTTTCACCATAAAATGGCCTATGACTTGCTGATAATGTTAGATGCTTTATTTTTTCCCTAAACTACATTTCCAAAAATTTTAAAATCTATGCTGATGCTATAAAATTAATCCTGGACTTTCAAACACGTTAAGTGTTTGAATCAATACAAAAATATCTGGAAAGAAGGACAGAGTGAGATTGGCCATGGAAGCAATTAACCATTGAGCATTTAAACTCAGACATTAGGAAACAATTACTACTGGTGGAGCCGACTTTAACTTGTCCCATTTTAGCTACTGTGCACATATCTAAATGGGATTTGGCAGGTAGACAAAGATTTATTGATTCCTGTTTGGGAGATTGCTGTAGACTTGCTGCTTCAACAGGCTTTCAAATTAGGTTTGAGTCTTAGAGAACAAACTGAACCCTGAAATCCTTTTCTGGCATTGCAACCCCCTCTCCCCAAACTGACAGGTATAATAAGCCAGGGCTAAGGGAGGCTCCAAACTGCATGCAGAACAGCTGCTGTGTGCTTTGCAGAAGCTCAAAGGGGAAAATGCTTTCGGGGAGAAAAACTGGCTGTTACTTAGTCTTCAAATACACAAGAAGTTTCTATAAACAACAGTGTACATTAGTCTGAATGTGCGTATACCTATGGGAATCACTTGCTGATTACTTGCTCCCCGGTTCACTGGGCTTCGCTTTCATCGCTTCGTCCAGTGAGAACACAGAGATCTGGGATATTTAAGGCACTGTTTAGATATTGTGTGATCTGTCAGCTCAGAAACTACTATTTACCTAGGCCTGGCTAGGTGTCTGAAATTTTGATTTGATTATTGTAAATAATCTATCGAGTTGAGAAGCATTTGATTTTTAGGGGTGGGAATTTTTACCCGGAGGATCAAGATTGGAATGATAAAATCTATTTTTAACTTACCTATTGAAGAGGCCTAAAAAACATCTTAGGATACAAGGAAATGTTAAACAAAGGAATTCGGTAGAATCTTAGAATTGGGGTGTTTTAGAGTCCATCTTCCTCATTTTAGGGAGGAGGCCACTCAGGTACATAGAGTGCAGAACCAAATGTTCTTACCTTAGGGTCCAGTGTGCCTTTTCCTCCCTCACTCAGAATCAGTGCAGGCAGGTACAGTACCAGGGCTGAGCCAGGATCCAATGGGAGGCTTGGAAATCAGATATTGGGCACAGGGACCACCCACCAGAAGCAAGTGTGATCTTACACTTAACACAGCACTGCGACCTTTGTGCTTTGACTTCCGTCATACAGTCTTTAAGGTATCCAGCACTCAAGTTCTTGATACATTTTTTGAGTCAGAAGATTTGTAGCACCAATCTTAAGAAAAATACCACTTATCAGCAATTAGCTAAGCTACTTATGTGGAGGCCACCCAATTAGGCTCAGAGGCATCAGTGACTTGCTGCTAATCCACTTGCTATGTTTCATGGAAACCTCTCCCTGCTTCTGGTATTTTTCCAGAAGGGTTTCAGGAAGTATCAGATACCTCCCTATGGGCCATGTCAGATCTAGCAAGCTTTTACAGGAAGCCATCTCTGTCAGAGCTTCCCACTAATTACTGACCAAATGGAGGACGTATGTGTGGAATGATAAATCTCCGCCTGTTTGCATCTATTCTTCTCCATTCCCAGTCTCTTTAAGCTGACATTGTTTTCTTATGTGAAACCCAGAGAGTGACTTTTAAAACTCACTCTCCTTGTAACACATTTATGGGGAAAGATGGATGCTCCATAAACTCTGAGCAGGATTTAAAATTCCATTTAAAGCATTTGTTCGAATCAGGGAAAAGAGACTCAAAGGCAGAGTGAGACGGGGAGTGGTGTGGGGCCCAAGAAAGTAGCTGCTGTGTGGCCACAGGGAACAGGGAGTGTAAAAAGCTTCTTGTACGCACCGCCTCATCTATAAAAACCAGAGCCACTT
Source organism: Micronycteris hirsuta (assembly GCA_004026765.1). Lineage (NCBI taxonomy): Eukaryota > Metazoa > Chordata > Mammalia > Chiroptera > Phyllostomidae > Micronycteris > Micronycteris hirsuta. The sequence continues at coordinate 111,561 of PVJI01001698.1, forward strand.
GGCATCTCTCTAAGTAACAAATGGATCTAGAGGCTGGAGAGAAGAGCTGTTGGCAGGCAGTAGTCCCCAGGGCTATGATATTTTCAGACTGTGTGCATTTTCCTATAATGCATAGATCATGGATTGCAGAGCTCTGTTCACATATCTTTTCTAAGGATTAAATGTTGCAGGTTCTGTTTGTCTGACAATCACGATTTCTCAGGGTAGGAGAATTAATATGGTGTGCTGAGACAAAAAAGAAACTGAATTTTGCTTTTGAGGGGCAGGGAAGAGGAAAGATGTGTGAAGAAGTATTTAGAGGAACAAGGATGGAGGTCAGATCAAGGAGGGAGATAGTAGTGGTACCTGAGAGAGGAGTAGGGAGCTCGGGCAGACCCTCTCCCAACTTTCAGGACTTTGACTTCAAACAGAAACCTGTTTTCTACAAACAGGTAATCACTGACCTGTAGGTGTAAAACCTTTGTCGGAAACTTGCTGTAAGCATGTACATTGTACATAGCAAAGCCCCAAGCAAGAGTCCCACAAAGTCTGGCTGATTGGTTTTTGATCCCACGATTTCCACCCAGCACTCAATTCACTGGTGGGCTAATAAATTTGTGGGGAAAAAGGGACCCTCAGCAGATATTGCAGCCACGAAAACAAAACAAAACTGAGTTTAATTTAAATGTCTGCTTTGTCCCAGAGTCAACTGGTTCTGCTGTGTTTCTCCCTTAGAAACATGCAGGCAGCAGGTTAACTGGGGGCCACAAAAACTGTCCACAATACAGGAAGTGTTCGTTTCCTGTCCCACAAGTCTGCAAAAGTAAACGGCCCACGGTGCGACTCACCCCTGGCTACACGTTGACCCTACTCCCAGCCCCAGGTTCCAAACAAGCAAACAAACAAAAAAGGCTCAAACACCTGCTGAAGACAGGAACAACACACAAAGTATCAAAATCCTTTTCATGCCTGATACTATTTAGCATTCAGAGAATTATGCTAGCTCCTAATTCCTTTGGGAATGAAATAGACAATAGTGGGCAGCAGGTTAAAGGATACTCACTTTGATCTCAACCCTTTGAGTCACTGGCCTTGTTTACTTAAGTTGTATAAATGGAACATTTTATTGTTGTTTAATTTTTCAGTCTTGTGTCTGCTACTGTGAAGTCTTGGACTACTATGACCTAGCAGAGGATCCTTCATATTCCTGAAAGTATTTAGGATCTTAACCAAGGCATAAAAACAAACTGCTCAAAACCTCTTGTCAAGTTCAAGCTTGAAGTTAGTGTGTCCTTTGGGTTATTTTCACATTCTCAGTTTTCTTTATTTTCCAACACCGTTCAGTTTCTGAGCCCTAACTGTGCCCACGACCATCTGTGGCTCCACTCTGACCCCATCTACTCATTTCAGGTAGGAATCGTCCTCTCGGAGACTCAGAGTTTCGTTTAACTCCTCTGAACCTTTCTGCGGGGCCTGGGTCTGACAATTCAAGAACAAGCAGGCCCCTTTTTAAATCTCACCCTTTTGCTAGAGAAAGTAATATGGCAAAGATAATGCATTCCATGTTTTTGTAACAATGGTTTGCTCCAGGAAGAATTAGCATCACTATGTACTTCTTAACAGCTACATTTCCTCGCATTTAAATAATAATTATTTTTAAAATTTTATTTTATTATTTATTTATTTATTGTTTGAGCAGCATCCCGACGCAGTCTTGCTGACGTCGGCCAGGGCAAAGACGCCCTCCCTGAAGGCTGGCCAAGCCGTCTCTGCCTTTCATTAGCGGCATAACCCTGTGTTCCCACCGGAGACCTGGAGGGAAGTGTAATGTTCCCACTGGGACCTCGGGTTTTCTCGACTGGCTGGAAAGCTGAGCCTAAATGAAATATAAAATATTAACTGCACGATAAAACAAAGGATTCTGCCTCCAGGCGGCTCCTGTGCCTAAGGCTGGGCCCTGTCTCACCGGCCTCCAGGCCTCTCCGTCTCGTCCCCACACGGTCCCTTTGCAGGACCACGAATGGAATCACAGCTCTCCAAAGCAAATTCCCGGGGCCGGCAACCCGACTCCTCGCCCGCCGACGCCCGTTTCCTTCTGCCGGGAGCGCAGAATGACCGCCAGGAGGCCAGGAACAAAACACTTAAACGTTGCATTTATTAAGGAAATGTTAAACAAGGGGAAGGAGGGAAAGTCAAAACGGTGTCACGAATATCAAGAGCACTTTTGTGGCGTAAATCGTGCAGTCACGAGCTACAGACGAGTTCTATTAGGGCCTTTGCTCGGGCCGGCTGGGGCGCCAGCCCCGGCCCCCTCCCAAAAGGCCCCGTTGTGAATGCAAAAAAAAAACACACAACTCACCCAGTTCACATTCTCAGGCTTCCCCTCCCCCACCCCTTTCCCCACGTTGACAAAACTCTAACTCCCAGGCAGGCAAACAGGCCACTAGGGCAGAAAAGGACATATCAGATATTTATATTCAAGCAAACACAAAAATCCCTTAAAACGGCAAGTTGTAATCAATCAATGGTATTTATCGCCTCTCCCGCCAGGGCTGGGAGGAGAGGGAGAGAATGGGCGCGAATCCGGGCACGGATTTGTGTCCCCAGGAGTTTTGCTACGTGGCATATACATGGATCACTTTCCAGGCCGCCTGGGCATTCGGTGCCTCTGGGTCTCTCCCCTGCCCACCCACTTCACCTACCCCTAGAGCTTGGCCCACCTGCGGGTGGAGAAGGGCCTTCGCCCCGTCGGTTTCCCCACATCCCAAGCTAGCGGCAGCTTCCAAAGTTTGCGCCCTAATCGCCCTCTTCTTGCCACTTGCGGCGGAGTCCAGAGTCAGGGCGCTCTCCTCCTACAGCCAGGCACCGGGACTTTCAAAGAGCGTGCGAGAAACAGGTCGCTTCGTCCCGAAAGGCAAAAGTCGAGAGAAATAATTGACTCCGACAGGTTTGCTTCGCCCAGTCTCGATAGTGAGGGGGCGCGGCCGGGCTGGCGAAGTGGGGAGGTGCGGGGCGGCCGCCGCGGGGGCCGGAGGGCCGGTCAGTAGGGCCCCACGACCACCGCCTCCACCTCCTTAGACGGTCTCCGGTCTTTCACCAGGAAGTTGATCATGCCCTCGGACTTAATGAGGAGGTTGCAGCCGAGGAAGAAGATGCCGAAGACCACGGTGAGCGAGAGCACGCACATGACGGCGATCTGCACCACGCGCATGATGTACAGGCTGCGCTCGTCCGGGCCGCCCTCGGCGAAGCCGTCGTCGGTCACCACGGACGCCTGGGTGCAGCAGCGCACCGCGCGCTCCAGCGCCTCGCTGCTGTTGGCCAAGAACAGGCCGGCCACATCCGTCTGGTTACCCAGCGCGGGATTCATCGCCGGAGCGGGCGGGCACCTGGGAGGCGCGGGTCCGAAGGATGGGAAGGCGGTGGCGCGAGAGGAACAGGTGCCGAGACGAGCACTCACTTGCAGACTTGCGCGCGCGGAGCCCCCGCTAGGTCTCTCCTTTCCGAAGTCCCCGCACTGTGAGAGTTTCCCAGGAGCTTTTCAGACCCGCGCCGCAGCCAGGCTCGTCTGCGCCGTCTGCTGCTACCCCGGCGGTGCTCGCTCCCGGCGCTCACTCGACTGGGGGCTGTTGGAACTTGACGGCGCTGGGCCAGCAGGGACGTGGGAGGTGCAGGCGGCGGCGAGGCCGCTGGTCTGAGCGAACAGCGGCCCCTTCCGGCCGCGCTGCGGCTCTGCGCCCGCTGTGGTCGGGCGGTGGGAGGCAAACGAGCGAACCTCCTGGTCTTGCTTTTCTTGCTTCGCCTCTTTTCCAATTACAACTACTCGGAGGTCACTGTACTCTTCTGGTTTGAAGGTTCATGAAAGAGTTTGGGGTTGGGGAGGTTACGACCAGCTGAAAGTTTCCGGAGGAACTGGGTTACACAGCTCTGCGTGCTCTTTGTCTCCCTCCCCTCTCACCTCTGCGAGTACGAAAAGTGACGACGAATCGATGAATCGCAGGTGCCAGATGGTGCTTGCGAATGCACGGGCTGGCCACCTGTGCCTGACTCAGTCTGGCCTGAGAGGGATTTCTAGTAGAGTAGGGTCGATCTGGGTGTATTTTTAAAAAAGCAATGATTTTAGGAAGAAAGAAAAGTAGGGAGGGAAGGAAGGAGGAAAAGAGGGAACAAAGAAAGAAGGGAGGGAGAAAGGAAGCTATTGGAAAACAGTAAAGCAGGTTTTACAGTGAGTTTTAAGCTAAAGGAAAAGAGTTTAGGGGAAGATGTTCTTCGGTGGCCTTTGTGTGGAGGTGTTTGCCAGGAGCAGGGTCACCTCGCTGGTAAGGGAGGGGAAGGTGGGCACGGAGTGGCCAGCCACTCTTGTGATCCTAATTGCAGATGAGTTTTTGGATGTTCTTCTAATGTTTTTCTCTGTTGGCAGTAAATCAGTTGTTTAAGGGAATGGCCCATCACATCCATCACCTAGAACACTGGCCAACTGCTGGAAGCCTTCCCCATTTTCCATAATCTGATGTTTTTCACCTTAGTCATTTAAAACAAAACTCCAGATGTATTAGGGGCCTGATTGAAGCGTTAGCCCATTATAATTTTGCCAACAGTTTCAGCTAAATGTTATAAACCTGCCAGATTGTTTCTTGAACTCTAGAATTTTTAAAAAATCTTTTTTCTACATTCTTTCTTTCTTCTCTCCTTTTCTTTCCTCCCTCTCTCCCTCCCATCCTTTTTTTCCTTTCAACTCCTTGAAGCCTAGTCCAAACTTTTGATAGAAGACATTTACTAAATTTCTACTATAATATAGCAGCTGTTACATTTTCAACTCTACTCAATTCCATTCTATGCTTGTTAAACCCTCTAATTTTTCTTTCCCCAAATGTCATATATTCTAGGTTCAGAGGTTTCCTTATGTGTTTTTTGTACTATTTTGTGGCTGTCTTAAAATAGAATGACTTATCCTTTAGTTAAGAGTTTCTGATTTTTTGGATGTTGATTATATGTCAGCTTCAATAAGTTTAGATCCTTCTAAATAGTGGGTTTTTTTTTTTTTGTTTTTTGTTTTTCATTTGGGAGGATGTTTATTATCTTAAGACCCAGGCTTCTGGATCTTGTCCACAATTCACCTAATTTATTGCTATCACTGCCCTGATTATAGAAGCCTTGAAGAATGCTCCACTCCCAACAATTTCTTCTTTGCACAAATTTATTATGAATTGATTAAAAAAAACTTATTTAAATCTCACTATACAGTCAATCTATCTTAGTTAATACAGGTGATACTTAAGAACAATAAAACATAATGTACATATGAAAAATTGCAGAAGACAAGTTAAAGCAATATGACTCTGAATGACAGAGGCAGATAGTAGGCATTTAGAAAAGCAAGATGTGGACCATAGAGGTCACCTCCCAGGGACGTTAACTTGCACAGGATTTTTTGCTTAGTAGAAGTTGGGTGTTGATTAATAGAGAAAGAATAGCCCCTTCTTTATGTGACAACAACAAATAGAGTTATAGTATATTTGTAAAGGCCAGCATGATAGACTTGAGATATAAAAAAATTCCTAAAAATATGAATTTAATCATTATCAGAATTTGTGTCCATTTGTTGATACTAACAGTGTTACTGTTTTAGTAAGTAGTCAGTGTTAAAATGATTAAAACTTGGAGTCCAGTGGACATACTATACTGTCAGACGTTTGAATTTGGGGGCACATTCTTAAAAGAAGTAAGGTAACACTGTGACTTTATTTTCTTTCACCTTTAACTACTAACCCGTCACAAAATTGGGAGAGTGTTATTTCTATCAGCTGGTTCAGATATTTGGGAAGGTGGTTTTATTTTCTTTATCTTCTCCCTAACTCCTCCCTCGCTCCGATTTTGCTGAATAAAATTGCTTGGAGTATTTAGATGTAAATTAAACCTAATAGTACAAAATTATATTTATCACTCCTCACTCATTACAACATCTGAGGAGATCTGGACTGCTAGAGCTTCTATAAAGAAACTTTTATTTATCTTTCCATTTTGTATTTTGAATGAACATTTTTCTCTTAACTTTATAGCCTCTATTCACCTGTTTCTAGGAAAATCTTAGAGATGTGGAAGAGAATCCTTTAAGAAATATTGATATAGAAAAACTTAATTTCTAGGAAAATAGAAGGTGATGTGAAATGGGGTGACGTATTGATAGTTCACTTTAAATGAAAGGTTTTGACACATAGAAGGACTCATTATTAAATTTATTTAACTGGTGACCTCTCCTACTTCATTGGAAAGAAGGTTTGACTTTCAGAAAGTAAAACGCTCAGCACTTCACAATATATGTTACACAGGGAAAGAAACATTCTTTCCTGGAAATATATCTCTGACATGCAGTAAATTCTGCAAGGACATTCCAGGCTGGTATCTATGGGCATCTGTAATCAGTAGTCATTGGGTTTTTAGTTTAAATAATCTTAATGTAGAACTAGAGATTTTCAGTATCAAAGCCTTTTTTCTTGGTTCTGCCTTTGCATGTATTATGAAAATATTAAATAGATAAATTTTTAAAAAGAGTATCAGACATAGAAAGGATATTTATTATTTGGAAGTGAGCTTTTTAAAAAGCTAAATTATATTATGTTACACAATATCAATAGGAGTAAGAGTAAGCACTCATTCATTCACACAATCAGACTAAGCAGCTGTGGAACACACACACACACAAAGCCAGAAAAAAGCAAAATAGGTTATAGAACTACCAAAATAGGTAAAATGAACTTCAAATATGTAAATTCACATATTTTTACCCTTGCACAGATCCCTCATATTCTCTCTCAAACCTATGTACTTTTATTTTACACATAGTTTTAACTCTTTTTCTGTATCTGTTTTACTTGGTGACAGGGTATCAGTACCAACATGTGAGCTGGAGAGAAGACAGTGGCAAAAGGTAGGTGCTTTTACCATTGCAAGGAGTCATACCGGAAGTAAAATAAAGTAAAACATCGAACAGCACACACGTTTTCTAAAAGTGTACAGCATCAGTTTGGAGATATTTAAGACAGAGACGGACTTTCTTAGATGATTAGGAGTCTGACAAAACATGGAAAGGTGTGGACTTCGAATCCCGCTGCCTTCACTCACTAGCTGTGTGATCTTAGAAAATTTCTTTTACTTCCGTGTACCTCATTTACTTATCTGTGGAATGGGAATGATGCATCCCAGGATTTTGAAGGGATTGATTTGCTCTCTGAAAACAGCTTAGAATAGTATCTAGCACATAGCAAGATCTCAAGTAAAAATATCTTTCAGTAGCTCCTGAGAGGGCATCAATTTTTATAAATTATTAAAAGAAATGAAGGTTACATTTTGTTTAATATTTCCTTTGAAGAAGGCTGGAAAGTGAGTGATACATTTTAGAAAGATTTCCATATGAAGTGATTGACCTTGACAGGTAAAAAATTCTAAGTGTGTGGACAAATTAGACCCTTGTGAATTGCTGCAAAGTGGTGCGCCCTCCGTGGAAACAGTATGGCTGTTCCTCAAAGTTAAACGCAGGATTGCCACATGATCCAACAATTCTAGTTCTAGGTATATACCCTCAAGAATTGAAAGCAGGCGCTTAAATGGGGGTTTGTACACCCAAGTTTATGCAGCGTTATAAAAGGCGGAAGCACCCCAAACATCCATCAGTGGATGAAGGGGTAAATTGTGGTGTATGCAGCATACAATGGACTATTATGCGGCCTTAAAAAGCAATGAAATTCTGACGCATACTCAACATGGGTGAACCCTGTAGGCATTATGCTAAGTGAAATAAGCCAGATACAAAAAGACAAATAGTGTATGATTCTATTTATAATAGATACCTGAAATAGTCAAACTCAGAGACAAAAGTAGAATAGTTGTTTCCAGAAATGGGGGAGGGGAGATCATGGGAAGAGGAAAAAGTTCCAGAGGCGGATGGCGGTGCCGGTTGCGTGACAGTGTGAATGCATGTATTGCCACTGAATCGTGTACTTCACAATTGTTAAAATGGCACATTTTATGATAAAACACTTTACCACAATAAAAATCTTAACTATTTAAATCTGACCTAACATAAATATCATATGTAAATTTCTGAAATTCAGAAAAGTTAGAAAATGACCCCTAAAAGTCATTTACCTCTGCAGAGTTCACCCTCAGTAGTTTAGCCTATTTTCTTCACTTCTTTTGCTATGCTTATTTTAACCTAAGCTTGGCCATACAGTAAATACAATTTGTACCTTACTTTCACCCCTTAGCCCTGTATTTTGTCACACCATTGAGCATGTATTACGTGCACACTCTTGATGAGTACATAGCACTTTATTATGTGAACATACTGTTGTTTATTAAACAGCTGGCCTGTAGCTGGCTGGTCATGCTGCTCTCTAGTTGCTATCGAATCAATTACACACAAAGAACATTGTTGCTCATAAAAGTTTTCTATATTCAGATTATACAGCTGGGGTAAATTTAGAAAATTGTGCAATTTTTAGGAAAACATTATTATTATTTTTTTAAAAAGCAACACAGCCAAATTGTTTCTAAAAAGTGTTACACCAGCTTTCACTCCCATTGAAAAGCATACAAATACCCATTTTATCACACTCTCTGGGGTAGGTATTTTCAACTTTGGCTACATTTTCAAATCACCTAATAAGCTATTAAAAATTTTTATAATCAAATCAAAATTTGATTATCAGAAATTTTAACCCATAAGATTAAAATTATAAAACATTTTAACCCATAAGGATTAAGTAAGAATTTCTGAGGGTAGGACCCAAGTGTCTGTACTTTTAAAAACTTCCCAAGTAATTCAGTAGACCAGCCATGGTTGAAACTACTGCAGAGAGTAATCTTTTCAAGCTTGCACTAATTTCACCTAGGATGGGGATGGGAAATGATTCCCAGGTCCAGCGGCAAGCCAATTGAATCAGAATGTCCCTAACTTGCTTCCTGGTTCATTCACTGGGATTCTACTTTGGTGGGTCTGGGATGGGTCCTATAAATTTGCATTTTTAGCAAGTACCCCAGTAATGCTCTTCTTGAGCACCAAGTATTGTGATTAAAAATTTTTTCATTAGAAGTTTGATAGAGAAAAAATGGTACCTTGTTTGAAGTTGCATATTATCATTGTGCCAAAAATGTTTCCACATGTGTATTATAAAACTGTGTATCTTACTTTTTGATCTTTGTGTTCAAGTTCAGGTCCTTTGTCTATTTGTCCTTTGACATTGTATTGTTTTCTTGGTTTATTGATTTATAATAAGTCTTAATCAAATATACGAACACTGTGTATGATATATTTGTAAATATTTTTTAAGTTCATTTGCCTTTTAAGTTGAGCTATGTTCTTTTTGGATATATAGAATATGGTTACATATGTAAATGAGTCAACAATATCATCAGTGATTTCTTTAATTACTTTGTACTTTTAAGGGGGAAGTGCATATTTATTACATCAGAGAAAGTTCTTTCACATAAGAATCATCTTGGGGACACAGATTCAGACAAGTCTCTAACACAAGTGCTTTTTAAAAAATATATATTTTATTGATTGTGCTATTATAGTTGTCCCAATTTTTCCCTCTTTGCCCCTTTCCACCCAGTATCTACCATGCCCTCCAGCAATCCCCCCCCCCCCCTTAGTCCATGGGTCCTGCATATAAGTTCTTTGGCTACTTCATTTCCTATACTGTTCTTGATATCCCCCTGTGCATTTTGTACCTACTAATTTGTCCTTAATCCCTGTACCTTTCCCCCCATTCTTGCCCTTCCCCTTCCCAACTGATAACCCTCCAAATGATCTCCGTATCTATGGTTCTGTTTCTGTTCTGCTTGTTTGCTTAGTTTGTTTTTTTAGATTTAATTGTTGATAGTTGTGAATTTATTGTTATTTTAATGTTCATAGTTTTGATTTTCTTCTTTTTCTAAATAAGTCCCTTTAACATTTTATATAATAATGGCTTGGTGATGATGAACTCCTTTAGCTTTACCTTGTCTGGGAAGGACTTTATCTGTCCTTCCATTCTAAATGATAGCTTTGCTGGATGGAGTAATTCAGGTTGTAGGTCCTTGCCTTTCATCATTTTGAAATCTTCTTGCCAGGCCCTTCATGCCTGCAAAGTTTCTTTAGAGAAATCAGCTGGAAGTCTTATGAGGACTCCTTTGTAGGTAACTATCTGCTTTTCTGTTGCTGCTTTTAAGATTCTCACTTTATCTTTACCCCTTGGCATTTTAATTATGACGTGTCTTGGAGTGGTCCTTTTTGGGTCCATCTTGTTTGGGACACTTTGTGCTTCTTAGACTTATATGTCTGTTTCCTTCACCAAATTAAGGAAGTTTTCTTTCATTATTTTTTTCAAATAAGTTTTCAATTTTATTGCTCTTTCTCTTCTCCTTCTGGCACCCCTATGATTTGAATATTGGTATGTTTGAAGATGTCCCAAAGGCTCCTTTGCCTATTGTCACTTTTTTGGTTTCTTTTTTCTTCTTGCTGTTCGGATTGAATGTTTTTTGCTTCCTTATGTTCCAAGTCATTGCTCTAATTCTCAGTTTCACTCACTACACTGTTAGTTCCTTGTAAATTTTTCTTTATTTCACTTAGCGTAGCCTTCATTTCTTCCTGGGTCTTTTATATGCTGTTAAAGTATCCAGTGAGTTCCTTCAGCATCCTAATAACCAGTGTTTTGAACTCTGCACTGGGTAGAATATGTATCTTCATTTTGTTTAGTTCTTTTTCTGGAGTTCTGTTCTTTTATTTGGTTCATATTTCTTTGTCTCCTCATTTTGTCAGCCTCCCTGTGTTTGTTTCTGTTTATTTGGTAGAGCTTCTTTGACTTCCTGTCTTAGTAGCATGGTTTACTGTAGACAAGCACACTGGTAAATTGGATAGGGTGGAGCCTTAGGTAATCGCCAGGGTGGGCAACCCGTGTTGCTGTTCTGTGGCTCTGTGGGGGTGTGGGGGGGTTGCTCAGAGTGTAGACAATGCTGCTGCCTTGCTGCTGGAGTTTTGTCTGGGAGGTAGCTCTTTCCTGGCACTCTCCCTGATGACAGACACTTCACTTTCTCGTATGCCACTGTTGCCCTTCCAGCTTTTGCCCTCATGCTGAGTCTGTATAAATCCTAAGTCCATTGCAAGCCCTTTAAGAGGAGACTCCTGAGAATCCTGCAGTTTCTTTTGCCAACCCTACCCCCACTGGTTTTTACAGCCAGAAATTATGGGCTGGGGGCTCATCTTCCTGGCACTGGAACACTGGGCTGGGTGTTCTGGTGTGGGCTGGGATCCCTGCTCCTGAGGTATCTCTCCCAGTTTTTATCCATCACATGTGGATGTGGGACTTCCCATTTGGCGACCGAGCCTCTCCATGCATCTCAGTGCCTTTCTGCATGTCTCTGCATCTCCACCTCTCCTACCAATCTGGATGGATGTGGGTTCTTTACTTCCTTGGTTGTCAGACTTCCATAAAGGTCAGTTTTCTGAGGACTCTGGGTGGTATTTGTTTTGTAGTCTAATTGTAATTTTTGCTGTGGTTGTGCAAGAAGGTGAGCTGTATTACAGATGCTTTTGACAGGTGACTCAGTAGTGATGCACACTGAGACCTGGTGCTGCTTTCATGACCGTGCAGAGTGCTCCCATGACATCTGCCCAGGATCAAACTGGGGTGTGAAATTGCGACTAACTTTTGTATGAGTTTTTCATTTTACAGAGTCAAGAGTTGTCATAAAATTAAGAACTTCCTCAGTAAAATAAAACATTTACATTTTATATTCGACATTAGCCCTGGCAGAGCAGGCATTCTGAGTTTACCTTCTCCTCCTTAGTAGGTACCAGGTACAGGAAAGCTATTCTGAGTTTCAGATTATATAGTTTATGCAGCTGTCCACCAGGAGAAATTTAGAAATAATCCATCCCTGGAGACTTTTCATATCCATCTTGTAAATTGCTTGGCTGATCTTGGAAAAGAACGGTGAGCGGTGGGTGGAGAAGCCTGGGAGTCCATTCACACTGGCAAACATGCCTGTGCTCTCATTCTCCTGGCCAGTCATACAACTTTATCAAAGAGAAGGAAATAAAATGAATTCCTATGAAACTCACCTTGACTGAGTGAAATTAGCTAGTCACAGAAGGGCAAGTGCTGTATGGTTTCATTTATATGAGGTATCTACAATTGTCAAACTCATGGAAACACAGAATGCAATAGTGATTGCCAGAGGCCAGGAGGTGGGGAAAATGAAAAGCTAATGGGTATAAGGTTTCATTTATATTAGATGAGTAAGTTCCAGAAATTTGCCGTAAAACATAGTGCCTATAGTTAACAATATGGTAATGTGCACTTCAAAATTTGTTAAGAGCATAGATCCTATGTTAAGTGTCCTTACCACAAAACAAAAACAACAACAACAACACAAAACCCAAATAAAAAAACTCAATGAAATACAAGGAAACTCTGGGAGTTGTTAGATATGTCTATTACCTTGATTGTGGTGAGGATATCATGGTATTTGCATGTGCCCAAACTCATATACACATCAAAAGTGCTGTTCTTTGTATACCAGGTATAACTCAATGAACCTTTTTTCAAATAGAGTGAAATAGCTGTCTAAGAGATGTGAAGAACAGTGTGTCCCAGGATTTCCTGCAGAAGAAGCAGCAGACGGCAGTGGTTTGCAGAGACGGGTGCCTGACACGGGGGCAGTGCTGCCATCAGCAAAGCCAGTGTGTGCTATGCGTTTGGGAAGGTATGGACTGAGGAGGAATTTTTTCATTGCTTTTAAACTTAGAAAGTTTACCCTGATTCAGAATGTATTTATATATTATTCTTTTATTTTTAAATCATTTTTGTATTTGTGCTGCTTTACATTTAACATAACAGTCTATCTGGAAGATATTTTTCAGCCATGTAACATGAAAAATAGATACGTTTATTGAAGAAGATACAAGAAACACTGTACGTAGGACAATGATGCTTCAGTCCCCTTCAAAGAAGGCACCTTAGGACCTCATATAGTTCTCCCAACTGTAATCAGCTGCCCCATTGTATTTTCCTGAATTTCATCAATTTGGTGCAGATTCATTGCCCTACTTGCTCAGTCATTTTGAATGTGATGGCCACACAGTATACGTGCTCACTTAGCAGCATCTACCGCCCCAAATGACTAGTACAGTGACGTCATCATTGTTCACGCATGCACATTCCCATCGTCCACTCTCCTTGGCTGCCAGGTTACGTTGATGTTACCCAAACCGTTCTTGTTATATTAACAATGACTGGACTTTTTTGAGACAGACCTCGTAAGTTTGCTCCCCTAAATAGTTGATTAATAGGTAATTAATAATAGTCACACAATTTTAAAGTTTAGAACTTAAGGAATTTCTGGTGCCATTTTTTACAATAGAAAATATGTAAACTTTTAAGTGAAATTAGACTTCAAGCTTCTAAGTTATAGAAACTGTATCAGCCTAATTTAGCTTTTGATCTTTGCATCTACTTTGTTAAAGGTAGATCAGAGAAAAATAGCCAGCAAGTGGCTGAAACAATGAAGGTTAAACGAAGTGTCTACCTCTTCCTCTTCTATTAAATATTCTTTGTAAATCTCTGACCTAATGCCATCCAGTGACGCTGCCCTTCATTCTGTGGGGGAAGAGTGGAGACTGTCCTTGTGTTACACAGTGGACCTCTTTGAGTCAGAGCTTTCTTTCAATGCACGTGGAATAACATGGTGAGTAGCAGCCACAGTGTTCTCATCTGTTAATACTTTTATACTGTTGTTGAAATAAAGGGCCAAGGAAAGCATGTAATGACTAAACTTAAAGTCTGATTACATATCCTGACCACTGAACATACTGAGAAGTTTTCAGAATGGTTCGTGGTACACCTGTGGCATTCTTTTCTTTCTTCTCTTTTTTCTTTTGATGTGCAACATAGACAACTTTTGCCTCCATGGAATTGTCATTATTTCATTCTGATTTTCTGCCCACTCTTTAAAGCCTGCATGATTGAGACATTAAAGTGAAAAGTCACCAAACTGCTTAAAGCCTTTCGTGCTACTGGTGCATCCCTTCCCACATTAAAGAAACAAGACTTGCACCAGCTTCAAAATGAGCAGAAGCAGGTAGCTGCAAGGAGGCATGAAAGATGCAATTTCTTCAATTTCTCAGCTTTAGCGTATTTAATCTACAGCAGGATTATACCTTCTATTTCCATAGGGCAAGTGTATGTTGTTTCCTTTGAATATGTGTATAAAACTACAAGGGAGAAATTATCCTAGAAGCAAAGGAAGAAAACAAAATGTTTTCCAGAGCATGTTGAAGTTAGACTTGTATATTTAAACTTGAAAAGCTTTACGTCTTCTGTAAATTTGTAGACACACTAAATGGAAACAGTGAAGGTTACCTATTTTCAGATAACAAGCAGGAACGGCAGCATTTTCTATTTATACACTGATAATAATGACAACAGTAATCCAGCATTTACTGTGTGCACACCTGTGATTTTGCAGTTGAAAAATCTATATTTAAAGACTTGTAAGTCAGTTTGATAGATGTCCTTGGGAAAATTGTATACGAACATAGGTCAACCATTTTTCTTTTCCCTCCAAGAATTTTATGGCAAGTTATTAGTGCATTATTCAGGAAACATTTTCTGGACCACTTTATGTGTATAACACTATTTACAGGTATAGAGCTGCTACAGATTGAATGCTTGTGTCCCCCAAAATTCATATGTTTAATCCTAACCCCCAATGTGATAAAGGTAGGGCTTTTGGTAGGTGACTAAGTTATGAGGGCCTCACTTGCATGAAGGGGATTAGTGTCCATATAAAAAGAGACCCCAGAGATCTCTTGCCTCTTCTCCCATGTGAAATCATGTGAAGGGTGTGACCATTATGAACCAGAGAGAATGCGTTCAGCCAACACTTAATCTGTCAGCAACTTGTTCTTGGACTTCTCAGACTCCAGAGATGTGAGAAATAAATGTTTAAGCTACACAGTCTATGGTATTTGTTATAGCAGCCTGAAAGGACCAGGATAAGAACTAGGAGCAGCAATCACTGCCCTCCAGTAACCAAAAAGGTAGCTGACAGAGAGGTAAATATTGTAGACTATGATAAATTCTTTGGGAGATATATGAAGAGCACCTGACGCAGACTGGGACTTTGGGAGAGTGATGATAGTGAGCTGAGTATTGAAGGATGTCTTAGAAGGCGAGTTAGCCAGGTGAAGCATGCCGAAGTCACCAAAGAGCATCTGCAAGTACTTGTGTAATTTTGGAGTATGTGCTACAAGATGGGAATGGTTAAAAGCTTTGGAGAGACCAGGCCATAAAGGGCTTTTGAGGTTATCTTATGGAATTTGCATTTCCATTTGAAAGCCATGGGGAGACATGGGAGGGTTTTAAGCAACAGAATGAAAAAGTCATATTTGCATTTCAGAAAGAATCTCCGCAGGCAGTGCTAGGAACTATTAAAGTAAATGAAACCTCCACAAAAAGTATAAAGTCCCATACCTTAGGTATTAAATAAATCACAACACATGCCTGGTAGCCCAGTGATAGAAGTGGCTCCTCACTTCCAGAACTTCATCTTATAATTCACTAACGATGGTATTCAGAACATAAATGTCCACTATTTAGCCTCAGTTACTTTAGTTGTGCTGGGCACCTTTATGAAGGAGAACATAGTCCCCAAGGGGAACTTGATTGAAATGACCAGGAAGGTATTTCCACCCAGTGATTTCAGTTTTTCCTCTGTGACAATGGCTATTCTTGCAGTGTGTCTCTGCAGTCAGCATGTCACTCTCACTCCTGGTGAGCAGTGACTCTGAATCCTTCTTTCTAAAGTGTTCTTTTAGGCACTACTAGTCTTTCTGCAACCCTGAGCTTTTGTGATGCTTTGCAAATAATTATTTCCAGGCTACTGGATGACCTACTTTCATTTTGATAGTTACCAACTAGCTCTTTATCCTACTCAACTAATGATGTTTTGGGTGGTTCATGAGTCCATCTCATGGTCTCACTGCAATCTGCAAAACAATCAGTGGAGTGCCTGCTTGTATTTAATTACTATGAAACTGATCTGGTGTCATTGTTGAAAATCAGCAAAGTCTGGATGATGCATCTGTGATACATCCAAAGCTATTTCCAATATTAGAAGACTTAGACAATTAAGAACACCAGGGAAAAATAATGAAGACCCATCCCACTTTTAAAATTATTAATTCCTAAATGTTAAAGAACTCTTCATGTTCCCTATTCTTCAAAGATTGTTTTGATAGCACTTACACATTTGAAGAGAAGTTGTTGGGGCTTGCTTACTTTCCCTCAGTCCAGCTTGTATTTCATTGTTGCCTGGTAGACTGTCATTAGTAATTACTACATACAAGTGGAATTATGAACCTCCAAGCTTATTTTTTCCAGCTTTATTGAGGTATCATTGGCAAATGAAAATGGCATATATTTAAGGCATACAATGTGGTGTTTGAATACATGTATGCATTGTGCAGTGATTGCCACAATCAAGCTGATTGACATGTCCATCACCTCACATAACTACCATTTTGGAGAGTAAATTTCAGGTGTATAATACCTCAGTATTATCCTTTTTTTTCACCAGATATCTCTCTTATGTTTCTTCTTTATTCTCATTGTTACCATTTTGGGCCATGTTACAACAAGCCCTTCACAGTTCTTTGAATACATCATTCTCACTAAAAATTTCATCTTTGTTTCACTCTTCCCCTTATCTGAAATATCTTGCCATATGCTTTCTGAAACCTTATATCTTCTTTTTTAAAATTATATTTGAATGATTATGCTATTATGGTTGTCCTAAATTTTCCTTCTTTGCTCCCCCTCTACCCAGCACCCCCCACTCCGCAGGAAATACCCCCACCATTGTTCATGTCCATGGGTCATGCATATAATTTCTTTGGCTACTCCATTTCCTATGCTGTACTTCATATCCCCATGGCTATTCTGTAACTACCTATTTGTACTTCTTAATCCCCTCACCTCTTCACCCATTCCCCCCACACCACCATCCCATCTAGCAAACATCAAAATGCACTCCATATTCATGATTCTGTCTCTGTTCATCTTGTTTGCTGAGTTTATTTTTTTAGATTCAATTGTTGAAAGATATGTATTTATTGCCATTTTATTGTTTATAGTTTTGATCTTCATTTTCTTAAATAAGTCCCTTTAACAGTTCATATAATAATAGTTTGGTGGTGATGAACTTCTTTAGTTTTTTCTTGTCTGGTAAGCTCCCTACTGGCCCTTTGATTCTCAATGATAGCTTTGCTGGGTAGAGTAACCTTGGCTGTAGGTCCCTGCTTTTCATCACTTTGAATATTTCTTGCCAATCCCTTCTAGCCTCAAAGTTTCATTTGAGAAATCAGCTGACAGTCTTATGGGGACTCCCCTGTAAGTAACTAATTTCTTTTCTCTTGTTTTTAAGATTCTCTCTTTATCTTTAATCTTTGACATTTCAATTATGGTGTGTCTTGCTTGGAGTGGGCCTCTTTGCATCCATCTTCTTTGGGACTCTCAGTGCTTTCTGGACTTACATGTCTGTTTCTCTCACCAAATTAGGAAAGTTTTCTTTCATTATTTTTTCAAATGGATTTTCAATTTCTTGCTCTTTATCTTCTGCTTCTAGCACCCCTATGATGTGAATGATGGACCTCTTGAATGTTGAAGTTGTCCCAGAGGCTGCTTATACTATTGTCATTTTATAGTTTATTTTTTCTTCTTATTGTTCCACCCTCCTCACACCTTTATTAATATTGGTTCAATTGCTGTTGATACTGTGGTTATGGGTTGGGGTTATTTTTGTGGAAGTGGGTTTGTTTCTTGGGCTGTTTGGTTTTGTTCTAACAGCACTTGTACAATAGCATACAAGACATGGTGGGTGGTGTGACTCTCAGTTAGCCAGCTGGAGTGAAGGACCCACCAAAGAACAACCCAACAACAACCAAAACCACTTACAACCAGAGAGTCTAAATAATCACCATAAAGGGCATCCCAAGAACATCCAACTCTGGAAATTAAGGAGACTGTACCACTGAGCCCCACAGTTTTCACACCACAGAAGGTCACACCACAAAGACAGAGAGTCCAAGCAGATCAATTTAATACACAATAACAAACAAGAAGAGTCACCTCAAATGGGGAGACAAAGAAACAACACCAAATTGAAAGGAAAGGAGGAATCCCCAGAAAGAATGCTAAGTGCAATTGAGGCAAGCAAACTAACAGACACTGAGTTCAAAATAATGAAAAAGGAAGTAGAAACTATCAATAAGAGCCAGGAGAAAATGAAGAATACAATATCTAAAGTGAAGAACACAGTAGAAGGAATTACAAGTAGGCTAGATGAAGCAGAGGATCGAATCAGTGAACTGGAGGACAAGGTAGAAAAAAACACTCAGAAAGAGCAACAAAATGAAGGAGACTCAAAAAGAATGAAGAGGTGTTAAGGGAATTACAGGACAACATGAAACATCATAATATCCATATAATAGGGGCAACAGAAGGAAAAGAAGAGAAGCAAGGTATAGAAAACCTGCTTGAAAAAGTAATAACAAAAACTTCCCTAACTTGATGAGTGAAAAAGTCACACAAGTCCAGGAAGCACAGAGGGTCCCAAAGAAGATGAACCCAAAGAGGTCCACTCCAAGACATATCATAATTAAAATGGCAAAATTTAAAGACCAAGAGAGAATCTTAAAGTCATCAGGGGGAAACAGCTAGTAACATATAAGGGAGCTCTGATAAGGACATCAGCTGATTTCTCAACAGAAACACTACAAGCCAGAAGGGAATGGCAAGAAATATTCCAAGTAATGAAAAGCAAAGGCCTGCAACCAAGACTACTCTACCCAGCAAGGCTTCATTTAAAATGGAAGGTGAAATAAGGAGATTTCCAGACAAAAAAAAATGTCTTAAAGAATACATCTCCACCAAACAAGCATTGCTGGAGATGCTAAAGGGACTGCTTTAAGAAGATGAAGAAAAAGAAAGAATGAAAGAGAGAGGAACACAGGTACAAAGGGAAAAATGGGAATGAATAAGTGCTTAGTAATAATAACCCTTAATGTAAATGGATTAAATGTTCCAAACAAAAGACATAGGGTAGCTGAATGGATAAGAAAACATGACCCACACATATGCTGCCTACAAGAGACCCATGTCAGAACAAATGATCTACATAGACTGAAAGTGAAGGGATGGAAAAAGATATTCCAAGCAAACTGACCTGAAAAAAATGCTGGGGAGCAATATATGTAGTCTGATTTGTCTGATATATATAGCATATATATGGTCTGATATATATAGCATATATATTTGTCTGATATATATAGCATATATATGGTCCTTTTATGGCCTTTGTTTTGGTTTCAAAACAAAGGCCATAAAAGGAGACAAAGAAGGACACTTCATAATACTAAGAGGAAAAATCCATCAAGATGATATAACTGTTATAAACATATGTGCACCCGACATAGTAGCACCCAAATATATAAGGAAAATCCTGGGGGTCTTCAAGAAAGATATAGACAGCAACACATCATCATAGGGGATTTTTAACACCCCACTGTCAACAATGGATAGATCTCCCAAGCAAAGAATCAACAAGGATATTGTGGTATTGAACAACACTGTAGAACAAATGGGCTTAATTGATATACACAGAAACTTTTACCCCAAAGAGAAAAATGTATATTCTTTTCAAATGCACATAGGACATTTTCAAACACAGACCACATGACATGATAAGACACAAAACAAGTCTCAACAAATTCAAGAAAATTGAAATCATATCAAGTATTTTCTTGGATCACAATGGCTTGAAACTAGAAGCCAATCTCAAGGAAAAAAAAACACTCAAAAACATGGAGAGTGAACAACATGCTATTATATAATGAATAGGTTAAAATGAAATTATGGAAGAAATAAAAAAGTTTCTGGAAACAAGTGAAAATGAACACCCAACAGTCCAAAACCTATGAGATGCAGTGAAGACAGTCCTGAGAAGGAAGTTCATAGCAATACAGGCCTACTTTTAAAAGATAGAAAAGTCTCAAATAAACAACCTAACCCTACATCTATAGGAACTAGAAGAACAACAAAAAACAAAGCCCAGAGTGAGTAGAAGGAAGGAAATAATCAAGATCAGAGAAGAATTGAATGACATAGAAACTAAAAGAACAATTCAAAGGATTTATAAATCCAGAAGCTGGTTCTTTGAAAAGATAAATTGAGAAGCCTTTAACCAGACTCATAAAAAATAAAGAGAGAGGGCCCAAATAAATAAAATGAAAAACAAAAGAGGAGAAATTACAACTGGTACCATAGAAATATAAAGGATTGTCAGAAATTATTATGAACAACTATATGCCAAGAAATTTGACAATCTAGGTGAAATGGACAAATTTCTAAAAACATGTAATCTTCCAAAACCAAATAAAAAAGTAGAAAGCCTGAATAGACTGATAACAACTAGTGAAATTGAAGCAGTAATTAATCAAAAAACTCCCAGCACACAAAAGTCCTGGATCAGACAGCTTGACAGACGAATTTTACCAAATATTTAGGGAAGCACTAACTCCTATCCTCCTCAAACTATTCTGAAAACCCAAGAAAAGTGAAGACTCCCAAGCTCTTTTTATGAGGCCAGCTGTTGTGGATTCATGGCTATGCAGAATCCGTGGTGACCGTGACCAAATGCATTTATAAATAATTCTCACTCAAAGATATGCAGGAAAAGGGATCTGGGACCACGCGACTTTCCCCTCATCATCTGGGAGAGAGCCCCAAGCCTTGGGTCCAGGGGTTTTTATTGAAGATTTGGGGCACAGAGCATCAGATTTTTCTTTATTATCTTATGCATAGATTGTATATTCAGGCCCAGTGGTAGACAGGACCGGGGCGGTACATCAAACAGGAGATATGTAAATGTAAGGGCAAGGGTCTAGTGTTTATCTGTAAATATTTGGTCCCAGACATGCATTAGCATAAGTCTTTTGTTCCAGGGAGGGGGAAGGATCCAGCAAGGCAGTAAATTTTTAAGAAATATGTTAGCCAAATTCCCTTTCAAGGAATTCTTTTTTTCACAAACATGAATTCACGTATGCTGACTTGGGCCCTCTTACACATGGAGGCTTTGCTCACACACGTGAATCCCAGGGCTACATTTTTCATGTGTGAAAAAGAATCCTCTTCACCTCCCCCTTTTTTCTTATGAGAATTTAGAAATTGGACTGATTTAACAAGACTTGCTACTTGCTGATACTTAGCATGACCCTGGGAAAGTAATTTATATATGCAGCGAAGCACACAGATCATCACTATAATCAGTAAGCAGCCAGTGGCTTTAAAGACCCACATTTTCAGATTAAGACTATCAAACCAAGTTTTGGGATTCAGCTAGCCGAGATTGTCATGGAGGCTTTTAAGCACCTCCTTTTGCTAAAGCAATTTTAAATGCAATTTATCAATTTGTCCTTTTAGATTGGTAGAGAAAAAGTCTTTCTAGGTGATGTTGAGCATCGCTCTAATGGTGTTGGAGTCCTGCTTCAGGGTGGGTGATGTGCAGCTTGGAGAATTCTGGATTAGAAGAGTTCCTTCTGATGGTGAGAAGTTGGGTTGCTGCCAGGGAAGTCTCCTCTGTGACATGGCTTTGTTTTCCTCATCAGTAGCCTCAAAGATCCTTCTAGGGGAAAAAACAGAAACAAACCCTTCTCCCCCCAGGATAACAGTGCGACCAGGTCTGAGAGATGTAGGTCTGCAGGCCTGATTTGTATGAGGTGTTTGCTTATGGGTGAATTTGGACTACTATTGTGAATTAAAAATTTGTAAAATTATTGAAAAAAATTGTAAAATTATATATATATATTGCCAGTATGTTTTTAAATCTTTGGGGGAAATACCCTGAGCCAGCATCATCCCTAATACCAAAATCAGAAAAAAAGGCAAAACAAAAAAAGAAAACTATAGGCCAATATTGCTAAGAACATAGATGCCAAAATCCTCAACAAAATATTGGCAAACAATCCAGCAATACATTAAAAAGATCATACATCACAATCAAGTGGGATTCATCTCAGGGATGCAAGGATGATATAATATTCACAAATCAATAAATGTAATACAACACATAAACAAAATGAAGACAAAAATCACATGGTCATGTCAATAGATGCTAAAAAAGCATTTGATAAAGTAAATCACCCACTCACGATGAAAACACTCAGCAAAGTGGGAGTAGAGGAAGCATACCTCAGCATAATAAAGGCCATATATGAGAAACCAACAAACCTCATCATATTCAATGGGTAAAAATTAAAAGCTTTTCCCCTAAGATCAGGAACAAGACAAGGGTGTCTACTTTCATCACTTTTATGCAACTTAGTATTGGACGTTTTAACTATAGTGATCAGAGAAGAAAAAGAAATAAAAGGTATCCAAATTGGAAAGGGGAAGTAAAACTGTCATTTTTTGCAGATGACATGATTGGGTACACAGAAAACCCTATAGGCTACTCCATAAAACTATGCGATCTAATAAGTGAATTGGGTAAAACAGCAGGATACAAAGTCCATACTCAAAAGTTGAAGGCATTTTTGTATACCAACAATGAAATATCAGAAACAGAAACTAGGGGGGAATAATCCCATTTACTATAGCAGCAAGAAAAATAAAATGCCTGGTAATAAACTTAATGAAGGAAGCAAAAGACCTGTATTCAGAAACTATAGAACACTGAAAAAAGAAATTAAAGAAGATACAAATAAATAAAAGCATATATACCATGTACTTGGATTGGAAGAATTAATATCATTAAAATGTCCATACTACTCAAAACAATCTACAGATTCAGTGCAATCCGTATTAAAATACCAATGATATATTTCACAGATTTAGAATAAATATTTTAAAAATTTGTATGGAACCAGAAATGACCTCCAAATAGCCTCAGCAATCTTGAGGAAGAAGAACGAAGTAGGAGGGATCATAGTACCTGACATTAAACTATATTACAAGGCCACTGTAATCAATACTGCCTGGTACTGGCATAAGAGGAGACATATAGATCAATAGAATAGAGAGCCCAGAAATAAACCAAGATCTCTTTGGTCAATTGATATGTGACAGAGGGGGCAGAGCATAAAATGCAGTAAGATTAGCCCCTTCAATAAATAGTGTTAGGAGATCTGTCTGGACAGGTACATGAAAAAAAAATGAAACTATACCACCAACTTACACCATATACCAGAATACACTCAAGATGTATAAAAGACTTAAATGTAAGCTGGGACACCATAAATGTCCTAGATGAAAACATAGGCAGTAAAATTTCAGATATTTCATGCAGCAACATTTTCACTGATATATCTTCTAGGACAAAGGAAATAGTGGAAAGAATAAACAAATGGGACTATATCAAACTAAAAAGCTTCTGCTCGGATAAAGAAAACATCAGCAGCCCTGGCTGGTGTAGCTCAGTGGATTGAGCGCGGGCTGGGAACCAGAGGGTCCCGGTTCGATTCCCAGTCAGGGCACATGCCTGGGTTGCGGGCCAGGTCCCCGTGAGGGCCATGTGAGAGGCAACCGTACATTGCTATTTCTCTCCCTCTCTGTCTCCCTCCCCTCCCTTCTCTCTAAAAATAAATAAAAAAAATAAATAAAATAAAAAAAAAAACAAAAAACATCAGCAAAATGAAAAAGAAACCAACTGTATGGGAAAACATATTTGCCAATGATACTTCGGACAAGGGTTTGATCTCAAAAATACATAAAGAACTCACATGACTCCACGCCAGGAAGACAAACAATCCGATTAAAAAAATGGGCAAAGGACATGAACAGACACTTCTCCAAGGAGGACATACAGAAACATGTGAAAGGATGCTCAGCATCACTAGCCATCAGAGAGATGCAAATTAAAACTTCACACCAGTCAGAATGGCCGTCATTATTAACAAATCAACAAATAACAAGTGCTGGAGAGGGTGTGGAGAAAAGGGAACCCTAGTGCTCTGTCGGTGGGGAAGCAGACTGGTGCAGCCACTGTGGAAAACAGTATGGAATTTCCTCAGTATGCATTTTGATCCAGTGATTCCATTGTTGGGATTATACCCTAAAAATCCTGAAACACCAATTCAAAAGAAGCTATGCACCCCAATGTTCATAGTAGCATTATTTTCAATAGCCAAGTGCTGGAAACAGCCTAAGTGCCCATCAGTAAATGAGTGGATCAAAAAACTTTGGTACATTTACACAATGGAATACTATGCAGCAGAGGGAAAGAGGGAACTCCTACCTTTTGTGACAGCACGGATGGAACTGGAGAGCATTATGCTAAGTGAAATAAGCCAGGCAGTGAAAGACAAATACCATATGATCCCACCTATAAGTGGAACCTAATGAACAAAACAAACAAATGAGCAAAATAGAGCCATAGGCATGGAAACAAAGAACAGACTGACAGTGACCAGAGGGGTGGGGGGAGGGGGGAAAGAAGGGGAAGGGTCTAGTCAAGGAACACGTATAAAGGACCCATGGAAATGGACAACAGGGTGGGGATTGACTGGCGAGGGAATGGGTCAGTGGAGAGTAATGGGAAAAATTGGGACAACTGTAAATGAGTAACAGTAAAATAGTATAAATAAATAAATAAATAAATAAATAAATAAATAAATAAATAATTGGAGAGCAGTAATAAAAATGAAATTATAAAAAGCAGCCAGGAAGAAAGAGGGGTGGGTAAGACAACTTGCTTTTAGATAAAAAAATAGATTACAAATAAGAATTATCACAGACTTCTCATGAGAAACTGCAGACTACAAAGCAATAACACTAAAGGACAGAAGTCTATACCTAGTGAAAATGTTTTAAAAATAAAGACAAATTAAGATATTTTTAGACAAAGAATAGCTTGATAGGGGACTCAAGGGTTGGAAACTTTTAGTTTAAGGTAAAAAGTTATAAGCCTAGCAAGTAATGTATATGTTAAAGCCTTTGATTCAGAAACTACAGATAAGGCCCATCCTGGCTCCTGGGAAAACAGCCGACCTCCTGGGGCACTGCTAAAGATCACCTCCTGGGGACAACTGGAGGCATCTGGGCCTTTGTGTTCCGGGGAGACAGACTACCACCCGCCCCTGGGAACAGCTAACTGCCCAGGACAGGAATGTTGCAGTGTTGCTCACCTAATCCCCTTGAACTTCAAAGACCTCATCGCACCTTGTTTATTCCCTGGTATAAAAACATTGCTCTGGAAAGAAAAGACAAGATGGTCTGTTAGGGTATGAGCCCACCATCTTCTCAGATGGCTGGTCATCTGAATAAAGCGCCCATAAAGATTCAATCGCTGTCATTGCTTATTGGGTTTGGTAGTGACCGGCAGCCCGAATGCAGGTCTCTTTTTCGGTTACAAGCTGAGAGAAACCATCACCATCACATGAAAGAATATTCTTCAAGCAGAAAGAAAATGATTGGTAGTTGTAACTAGAGAGAATATCATAAAATGTATGACATGAATGTTTGGGACATTCCTTCTTCATTTGGAATCACTTTAGATTCCTTGCAGCATTCCCGATAATCTGTGTTATTCTACCTTTAATAGACTGAATTTTCAGTGCTTCTGTTATATTTATTTTTCTCCTATAAAATTGTGTTAAAAAATAAACTGCTATTGGAAAAAAAATTCTGATTTTTAAAAGTAAATTCAATTATCTCCCTGTTCCATGTCATATATCAAAATAAAATCCATTATGTAGATCTCATAATTTCTAGATTAAAAGGTAGAGGGATTTCTCATAATAAAAGTAACAGAAACTGAATAAATAGCATTTAACTATCTTAAAATTAAAAAAAAAATCTCAGTACATTTTTTTTTTACCGGAATGCAATTACTATAAAAGTTAATTTAAAGAATAATTTTATGATTACATTGTAGAAAACTGACTAATGCCGCTCCAAAATATGTCTATATCCTGGTCCCTGGAACCTGGGAATGTGTTACTTTATATTGGCAATGTGGAATATTGCAGGTAGAACTAAGCTTGCTAACCAGATATACTAAATTTTTAAATGAAGATCAACACACATAAACCAGTTACTAAAATTCTGGGGCACACCAAAATATGGTATAGTTTTTGCTCATCTAATAAAATCAGTAGCTTGATAGCTATCGTTGTTTTGGCTGTTTCATTTTTTATTTGACAATCTAAGGTAAAAGAGGCCAGTGCCCCTGACTAAACAGTCAAGTATTGCATGTTTTAAAAATTCTTGCAGCGCACCAGTGTGCTCTAGATGGAACTCCTTAAAAGTATTGTGGATGGTCATTTAGTTGTTACCATGTAAATAGGAGATATCAAATTGCAGCATTCCTTCTTTAACTGTGTGTTCTTAGTTTAGCCAAGGAAGGAACTAAGTCTAACAATCACTAATTACAACTAGTTTTTTCCTCTTTTCAGGGTTATACAACATGCAAAACTTGGGCTCCGAAGAGACTCTCAGAATGGGCTGGCAAAGGCCCTTCTGCTTTGGCACAGCCCAACACAAAACTTTTCAGGAGCAAGCCCAGCTTCATTTCATTAATTGCATGGAATTCAGAGGGGTAGAGTTCTGCTTGTAATTTACATTTTTTTGTTCAGATGCAGGCCGAAAATTGAGTTTTGGTGAGACTCATTTTATTATTAAATATATTTTGATTTCATTTTACCCTGCGCTGTAGTTTTTGACTTTACTTATTTGCTGAGTGATTTGGTTCCAGTGCTGGGACTTACCTCTCAGGAGCAGTGGCCCTTCCGGTCTCAAAGAATTCAGAAAACGGAGAGTGTTCAAATGTAAGCAAAAATGTTCCAGCCCAAGCGTGACTCAGAGAATGCAAATCTCATAATGATTTATTTTAAGCCTCGGTATCACAATATCTTTTTTATAATCTTGTCACAATTTTATTTCTTCACCCAAATCAAAGAGATACGCCTAATAAGAGAGAAGGGGAAAGATTTCTGAGGTACACGTTTTTTTCTGAAAGGGTTGTCTGGTCCTTGGGTGTTCCATTACTTACAATGGCACCACATAAAGCTTTGGCTGGAATTCTTAGCTTCCCAGCTGGGCTCATTTATTGAGCAAGTGATTACTGAGTGTCTAGGACAGGCCAAGAATTATTTCAGGCTTAGATAAAGATCCTGCCCAGGAGCATCTTGTAGTTTATTCAGGGAGGCTGAAAACAAACACGCATATAATGGGGAGTGTACGAATACCAATAGGGAGGTAGGCTGAGAAGGTGGGGTGGCCAGGAAAGACTTTGCTGATGAGATGGCATTGTCGTGGTTAGGGAAGATATTTAAGAAAAGAAATGCTCTAGGCAGATGGAACGCCAAGTACAAAAGCAAGTGTGTCCCTGTGTAACCAGAAAAGAGACTGGTATTCTGGCTGCCTGTCACTACCAAACCCAATAAGCAATGACAGCGATTAAATCTTTATAGGTGCTTTTTTAAAATTTTTTTTTTAAGATTTTATTTTTATTTATTTTTTAGAGAAAGGGGAAGGGAGGGAGACAGAGAGGAAGAGAAACAGCAATGTATGGTTGCCTCTCACATGGCCCTCACTGGGGACCTGGCCTGCAACCTAGGCATGTGCCCTGACTGGGAGTCGAACCGGGACACTTTGGTTCCCAGCCCGCGCTCAGTCCTCTGAGCTACACCAGCCAGGGCAGTTTATAGGTGCTTTATTCAGATGGTTGGCGATCTGAGAAGATGGCGGGTTGACACCCTAACAGACCATCTTGTCTTTTCTTTCCAGAACAACGTTTTTATACCAGGGAATAAACAAGGTGCGATGAGGGCTTTGAAGTTCAAGGGGATTAGGTGAGCAATGCTGCAATATTCCTGTCCTGGGCAGTTAGCTGTTCCTGAGGTGGTGGTCATCTGTTTCCCCCTGGAACACAAAGGCCCGGATGCCTCCACTTGTCCCCAGGAGGTGATCTTTAGTGGTGCCCCAGGAGGTCGGCTGTTTTCCCAGGAGCCAGGATGGGCCTTATCTGTAGTTTCTGAATCAAAGGCTTTAACATACACATTACTTGCTAGGCTTATAACTTTTTACCTTAAACTGAAATTTTCCAACTCTTGAGTCCTCTATCACCTGGACTGTTTCAGGAACAGTTCAATACCTGATGTGTTTAGACTAGAAAGAGTAAAAGAGAGTGGAAGGGGATGAATTCAGAATGATAGCTGGGAGTCATATCATAAAGTTTAGGTGACTGATGCCATCAGATAGTTCTAAAGCAGTGGCCTGGCATGATGTAAATAACATTGTGAAAGGTCACGCTCAGTTCTATCCTTGGTGTGAGGGTAGTAGCAAGAAGACCAGCTATGATGTATGTTAATTATGCAGAGAAAGAGGGTAAGGGCTTGGATCAGAGTAGTAGTGAAAGTGGTGAAAAAAGTAATCAGATTCTGGACGTATTGTGAAACAGAGCTGGCAACAGTCAGGAGATGAGAGACAAGAGTAAGAGGAATAAATGATGCGTCAAAGATAACAACATGTACTTCTCTCTGTGTGGGTCCAGGAAGCTGGAAAGATGGAATTGCTAGTGTTTGAGATGGGATAGGATGCCGAAGGGCGTGTTAACTTGGAAAACTATATTATCCATCCAAGAGTAGATGACAACAGGGAGTATAGATAAAACTCCAGAGTTCAGAAGAAAGGTTAGGCCTGCAAATATGAATTTAGAAGACACCAGGGACTGGTGCTGCTCGATCCCAAGAGATTGGCTGAGGTCACCTAGGGAAGTGCAGGTGAGCCTCCTGGTCAGAGACGGAGCCCCGAGGCAGTCGTTGTTTGCAGCCTGGACGCACGTTAGGATTGCACTGGGTTCTCTGAGAGCATTGCCTGTGCCTGCGCCTGCGACCCCACTCCTGGAGATTCTGATTTACTTGGTTCAGTTGAGGTTTGGGCATCAACATAAAGTTGAACCTCAAACAACCAGAGATTAGGAGCACCAGTCCCTCCACCCCGTGCAGCTGAAAGTCTGAGTATAACTTTTGACTCTACAATAAGCTCTTTGCATCCCCAGGTTCCATCAACCCAGGATGAAAAACATATTTTCCTCCTATGTGTGGGAATCTGTGATTGGGAAGGCGAAAATACAATACTATGGTTTTCAATCCCAGTTTGTTGTATTCCTCAAATAAGAAACCCCTGGGTACAATAAGAGCCTACTGATTTCATTGGAAAAACAAATGCATGTAGTGGATTAGTGCAGTTCAAACCCCTGCTGTTCCTGGGTCAGCTGTACTTTAAAAGCTCACCAGGTGATGCTTACATGCAGCAGGAATTGAGAAGCCGGAGGGCATACAGCGTATCAGTGAAGGAAACAGAGGCAGTGTGGTCAGTGAGGTAAGCAGCAAACTAGAGAGCTGTGTAACAGATTCCACTGAAAAAGAAGTTTTGAGAAGGAGAGGGAGACCTGTCAAATACTGCGGAGAGGAGAGAATTGGCTGCTGTGTGGTAGGTGACGAAGTGAAGTCACTGTGGGACAGCAGCAGACTCTTCGGAGAGGTAAGGATGAAATCTTTCTCTCTCATCCTTCTGTTTTGATAGGAGCTATTAAAGTAGATTTCTATGCTCATGGGAATGATCCAGTAGAAAGGAAAAAATTGATGAAGTTGAATGAAGGAGAAATTTCTAAAATCGTGTCCTTGAGTGTGGGAGAGGGACTGGCATGTAGTGCAGAACTGAGTAATTGTTGACAGGAGCCCAAGAAGGTTGTCCCCAGGTGATAGGAGAGAAGACAGAGAGTATGGGTACAGGTTCCGAGGGGCTTCAGGAGACAGTGGGGTTTCTTTTCAGATTATTTCTTTTGTTCTAACGAAATAGAAAGCTAAGGAGGATAGTGTGTTGGATGTCATAATTTAATTCTAGTAGGGAGGGAAAGTGAATGGACCAGGACCACATGAGGTCATGAAATGAAGTTTTTGCCCATTAGCTCAGTTGCATATTTTTCACTAGACACTGTCAGCTGTGAGAGTGTAGGTTCAGAGTAAATGAAATAAGTGAATAAACAAGAGAGTTGATTTTTACTTGGTTTGTGGTCATGTAAAGGCATACAAGAGAACAAGGTAGGAGCATGAGTTTTCTGAGTGACTAAAAGAAAGTTTTTCTGATTAGGACCCATGCAATCTCACATTGGTAAGGAGAGGAGTGGAAACAGGAAGGAGATGGGGGCAGGAATGGGTGGTAAGCAATAAATCAGGTTCCAATGGGCTTGAAGGGTAATTGGAATCTGGGCACTCAAATTAGTATGCTGGGAAGATAAGAGGTCATTGTCAGAAAGGCTGCTTGAACAAGAAATTATGGAGGAGGTTCAATTATGGCTAATTTACTTATCTATGCCCTACCAGCCAAGTGGAGATAAAATACGGTGGGAACACGGTTGTGGAGGAGGCGGGCGTAGCTGAACTGAGAGGCCGTGGAGTCGGAAGGACTATCCAAGAGGACACTGAAACCACTGGAACTTGTGCCAGCGGGAGAATTGAGAGAATGACTGATTCAGGCGGTCAGTTCTCAAGGAAGGAAGGAGGGCCTGGAGTTTGTAGTTGATCAAAACGAAGCGGTGGAGCTTATGGTAAAGACTGATGCTTTGAACTTCAAAACTGGATCATTAGGAACGGAGGGTCGATGGTTTAGGAGCAGCAATGAGGGGCATGAAGGACCCCTCCCCCACTTTCAGGCACAGTGGACACAGATTGTGGGAGAAGCAGCAGCTACCACGGGGAGGGCTACAGACTTTCTACAGCAGATGAGAATAAAGGCAATATTTGTAAATTCCTTGACAGCAGCGATATGTAACGATGGTTAAGCTAAGCTCTGGAGCGTATTTGTTTATATTCCAGTCACGGCTTCTTTACTTACTATCTTTGTGATGTTAACGTCTGAGTGTTTGATGCCTTCAGTTATAAAATTGGGAGAGTAACACTATCTGTCTCATAGGATTACTGTGTAGAGAAAATGAGTTAATACATGCAAAATGATAGCACCTGGCACATATTAAGAGGATGCAGCCAGTAAATGTTAGCTATGAGGATGATGATGATGATGATTACTCATTTTTAATTTGCCTTTGAGGAGCAAAAAAGATTATTATTATTATTATTATTATTATTATTATTACTCATTTTTAATTTGCCTTTGGGGAGACAAAACAGATGCCTGGTGAAGAATGGGTAGAGCTGTTTTCTGTCCAGCTGAGCTCACTCTACTGCCATTTGACATCTGGTCTCCATGTGATGTATGTTAGGCTTCTGTGATGTCAGGCCTCTGTAATATCAATTAATATTTCTTAATATATGTCCTTTGTTAATTTTAAAAATTCTAAAGCCTTATTAGAAAAGAAATTCCAAATAAGAAGACCATGGATTGGATGCCTGGACCTCAGGCATACTAATGAATTTTAACCCACAGGATAAAATAAATGTCCCTTGAATATATACTGCTAGAGATAATTGAATAAATAAACTTCTTTTTTGGTTTTAGTTTCTCTGTATTCTTTTGAATTAAATATATTTCTCAGAGACAACATATTTCTGCTCTTTTTCTCCTTCTAATTTGAGAGTTTCTGAAACTTGTTGCTTTTATAGATTTATATTTATTGAAATTGCTGCTTTCCTAGAACTTAATTTTGCCATCCTATTCAGGGAATTTTATTTTCTATAATTCTTTTTTCTTTCTCTTGCCTGCCTCATTCTTTCTGGGAAATCAAATACCTCTGCTTTTTGGGAAGTTATACTTCCATATTTTATACATGTAATGTTTATCCCTAAATTATTCAGACCAAAAATTTGCTTATTTTTTCTTATCAATCACTAAAACTTATCTATATCTATGTTTAGTGAATAAGAAAATAATCTGAGCAAATTTTCACTTCCCTCAGCCACTTCCTCCTACCCTTGATTTTTATTTATTTATTTTTAAAGATTTTTATTTATTTGTTTTTAGAGAGAGGAGAAAGGAGGGAGAAATAGAGGGAGAGAAACATCAATGTGTGGTTGCCTCTCACATGCCCCCTACTGGGGACCTGACCTGCAACCTGGGCATGTGCCCTGGTTGGGAATAGAACTGGAGACCCTTTATTTTTCAGGCCGGCACTTAGTCCACTGAGCTACACCAGCCAAGGCCTACCCCTACTTTTTAAAAACCACTTTACTGAGGTATGACTGACATGTAAAAAGCTGTACATGTTTAAAGCATACAGGTCAGTGGGTTTGGCGATAAGTATATGCCCATGAAACCATCATCACCATCAAGGTCATCAACACATCTATCACCTCCCAATGTTCTCTCTCACCCCCTTTATTTTGTACCCTCGTCTTCTGACAGTTTCGTGCCTGAGTTTGTATGTGTTTATTTTTCTATTGGTCATCACTCCTCTAGACAATAAAACACTTTATTAATTCAGTTACTTCTTACTTTCCATATCTATTTTCTTCCTCCTAGACGATCCTTTCTTTTTGCTGGAGAAAAATCTCTAAATGTTTGGGTATTTTTTTCCCCTAAGAGGATTTTACTTTGTAAATTACCCAGGACCTTATATGTCAGAGAATATCTTTATTTCACTTTTAAGTGACATTTTAACTTTACTAAGTTTAAAGTTCCCCTTCAAAGCTACGAAGAGAGCATTCCATTAGCCTTATGTACCCAGTATTATTGATAAGTTTGATGTCACTTTTCTTTATAAGCAGTCTTCTTTATCTCTGAAAGCATTTAGACTTTTTTCTTTGTTTTTGGTATGTGTGTGTGTTTTAATAGACTTTATAGTTTAGAACAATTTTAGGCTTACAGCAAAATGTGGTGGAAGATTCAGAAAGTTCCCATATCCTCTGCCCCCACACATGCTTCTCCCACTACTACCCTCCCCCACACTAACAAGTGTTAATGCAAACCCATTGGCGTTTGCCAATACACGGTGCTGTGTAGTCGGTGGGTTTGGACAAATGTGTAACAACAGGTACCCACTATTATAGTACCACACAGGTAGTTTCACTGTCCTCAATTCCTTTTCTCTCCCTTAGTCCCTGGCAACTGCTGATCTTTCTACTCTCTCCATAATGTTGCCATTTCTAGAATATCACATAGCTGGAATCATATAGTAGGTAGCCTTTTTAGATTGGCTGCTTTCACTTAGTCATCTGCATTGAAGTTTCCTCCATGTCCTTTCATGACTCGATAGTTCACTTATTTTTAGCCCTAAACAATGTTCCATGAAGCGTTCCGCAGTTTACCCGCTCACCTGCTGAAGAGCACCTTGGATGCTCTCAAGTTTTGGCGATGGTCGCGGATTAAGCTGCCATACACATTCATGGGATGGTTTCCGTGTGAACACAGGTTTTCTGTCTCCTTTGGGTAAATACCAAGGAGTGTGCCTCTGACAGCTTTAAAAATGATCATAGTATTTTATTTAGTCATGTTGGGGTGGCAGAGAGTTCATCATTTGTGAACATCCCCAGATTCGCTTGATCCCTTCTGTTCCCCGTCCTTGGTGTCTTGCCTGATGAAGCCCTCAGACTGCACCAGGGATAGAGCTGTCTCGCCTTCCCCAGATTAGGGCCCGGGCTTCTGTACAGCTTTGACCACGCCAGCTGCTGTGGCCTCACTGACCAGGTTGACCTGACTGGACTCAGGGAGGCTGTGAGTTTCCCCACTGCTTTCAGGCCCAGGGGAAGTACAGAAGAGTAGGAGTGGCATCCAGCTGCCCTAAGAGTCAGCTCGGCTGGGGGCAGGTGCATAACACCAACCAGAGGTTCAGGAAAGTTAACACCCGGTGAGGCCAGCTGTGACCCATGAAGGATGGAAAATGGGAGAAACTGGCAGACAAATCCTTTTCTCTGAGACACTTGCTTGTCTGGAATACAGTAAATGTAGCTGAGCACCCAGCTGTGATGTATTTTTATGAAGCTGTGGTGAACTTGGAAACACACCATCTTGCATTTGCTTTCCCTATTTCCTTGCTTCCCTTTCCTTTTCCACTCATTCTTGCCACCCTCAATTTGCAGTTTGCCAAAACCTGTAACCTGTAAACTTTGCTTCAAGTTCTATTCTTCTAGGGATTATTTATAACATTGTACTACTTGTAATCTGAGGTCTTTTATTTTTGTCTAATTCTGGGGAATTAATTTTTATTATTTCTTTAAATAATCCTGCTTATTCTTTCTTCTCACTCTGGGATTCTTTAATTGAATTTATTGGAGTGGCATTGGTTAGTAAAACTACATACGTTTCAGGCATACAGGTCCGTGATATATCATCTGTATGTTGTATCATATCCCCCACTCTACGTCTAGATGCCTTCCTCACTCTGCACTTCTTAGTGGTGACATTTTAACTTAACCCTCATCAATTTTATCTCTATTTTCCCCAAACTCTATCTTTTACTCATTTCTTTTTGAGGAGATTTTTTTTTGGTCTAATCTTTCAGTTTATAAAATCAATTTTAGGTCTATTAAGTTTTTATATTTTAACTCATCCATTGAGATAATTATTTCAATAGCTCTTTTTTCAAGTCCACTAACACTAATTGGTGGCTTTCATGTTTCATGTTCCTTCTTTATCTTGCCCATAGTTTCCCTATCTCTCTGAAAACAGTTATTTTATATTCTTTTCTCTGTTCCCTAGTTTTGCTACTTCTGTTTCATTTGTTAAAGGTCTGACTTGTTGTGTCTGGCCAACCAATCAGCCACTTCTTGCTAATAATGGTCACTTTGAGGAAGGGTAGAAGCCTGAGCCCTGGCTTCTGCTCCTTCAGGAGAGTTGTGGGAGGGGAGGTTGGGAATGAGGAGCTATCATGGATGAGCATTTGTAGAGCTAGAATTGAGGTTCAAACCAGCCCTCTCTCCTCCCCCGGATCTTTCCCCATCCCTCACTCCCAGAGAACTGCCCAGGGTTTCTGCTCCAGTCCTTGCTGTTATCCAAGGCCCACTACTCCTGTTGCAATTGTCCATAGATTCGGAGAAAGATTGGGATAAGGAACACTCAGATGTGTGTTTCTTTGTGCTTTTGGCTTCTTCCTCCATGCTCTTGGCTTCCTAATGATCCTGCTGCCTAGCAGGTGCGATGGTCAGGATGCTATTTTTAACTCTTCTGCCCTTTAATGTTTAGGGTAGATTTACATGTTTAACATACTACCATGTTACATTATTAGAGTATTCTGCATCTGACTATATGCTTGTCTTTTCCCATGTGATGTACATCACATGTTTTCATGTTACTAATTAGTGTTCTTTCATTTCAGCATGAAAAACTCACAATATTTCTTGTGAGGCAAGTCTAGTGGTGATGGACTCCCTGGCTTTTGTTTGTTTGGGGAAGTCTTCATTTCACCTTCATTTCTGAAGGATAACATTGCTAAAGTATCCTTCATTGGAAGTTTTTTTTTTTTTTTTTTGTATTTTGAATGTATTATCCCTTTCTCTCCTATACTACCAAGGTTTCTGCTGAGAAATCTGCTTAGAGCCTTATGAAAATTCCATGTATGAGTCAATTTTTTTTTCTCTTGCTGCATTTAAAATTCTCCCTTATCTTTGACTTTGGACAGTTTCATTTTAATTTATCTTAGAGAATATCATTTTGGATTAATATTTTGGTGTGACTTAATTGACTTTGTATAGTTGGACATCCAAGTCTTTCCCTAGGTTTGGGAAGTTCTTCACCATTATTTCTTTAAATAAGCTTTCTAGCCTTTATTCCCTTTTTCAACCTTCTGAGACTGGTGCCTAGAGCCAGTAGTGTGCATGCGTTTGGCGTCAGGGGCCAGCAGCAGGGGCTGGTTGCAGACACATGTATGAGGTGGTGGCCAAGGCTGGCAGCGAGGGCTGGGCCTACTGCAGACTCACGTGCAGCTGCAGGACCCAGGCTATTGGCACGTGCTGCTGTGGCCATGGCTCTCACCAGGGATGCGTGGCAGTAGAGGCTGGAGAAGGGGTTTGGGCTGAAGGTGGGCTGGTGCACAACTGGAGGGACTAGCTGCAAGTGATTATGGTGGTGCATGCCAGTGTGAAGACAGGGACTGACCCGAGCCTAAAAGCAGCTGCCTGGGCCCAGGATGCCAGCCACTGTGATCTCTGTTGGCTGAATAGTCTCCCCTCAGGCACGTGCACTTCCGTGGAGGCCCATGATGAGAGTCAGGTCAGTGTCTTGCAAGTACATAGTCCTCAGCGTGCATATGTGGCAGGGCCAGCCAGTGGCACCTAGGCTTGTTCTTGCACCCACACAGATACAGAGGCCTCGCCTCCAGTGGGCTACAAATGGAAAGTAAATTTTTGTTAATTATGTGTGTCAAGTCAGTTATACCTGTAAGTGTTCCTAAGACATATACTAAGGAGTTAATGGGTGAGCCTGTTGGGTCCCAGGCTCCTCTGATCATTAGAAACGAATTTAGCTTAACTTTGCACCAAAGGATTTGTACTTCACACATTTTCACATTCAAATAGGATTCTCTTTATGAACTCTAAAATGTACATTTTTCAAGGTTAAGTGATTTTGTTTCATAACGTGCAGGGTTAATAACATGTTTATTATAAAATATTGACTGTTGATATTGTTAGCAGAGTTAATCGATCAGTCCGGTAGATTTAACAGTTTCCTTTCTGTTCTTTGCTGATTGAGAAAAATTTGCTCAGCTGCACATAATGCACCAAGTTAAAAGAATATAAAATTTCGAAATAGAAATTAGAGGTAAGTAAACAGGACATAATGCACCAAGTTAAAAGGATAGGAAAAATTCAAAAGGGAAATTCGAAGTCAGTAGACAAGACAGTGCAAGTAGCTCTTAAATCTCCAATTGGCTAACAATGATGGCTTGCTGCGCCACCTGCTGGTAATAAGTGTTATTTTATTACTGTTCCATGAGTTTGTTGCCGCCTTCTGGCTTTTTGCATGTATCATCCGTGTATGTAGGGTTTATGCACAGAAAATTTCTTCCTCAGTTGACTGACAAATCAAGCCATTATATAGCCAGCTCATTCTTGCTATGAAATATACAGCAATAGCCCTGAATGGGAAATATTTCATGTGACAAAAATTCTAAAACTTCTTTTTTCTCCTATGTTGTATTACAGATAGAATGCCACTGGCAGAAGTTAAACTTAGGAGAGTTAGAAAATGGAATGAGAAGACACTGTCAGAATTTATTACATTTTATTGCTCTGGGTTTGTCTTAGCCCTGCAAGTTTAGTGTTATTTCTTAGATGAATCTAGAATACCTAGAGCGTTCTGGATCCATCACAATAATGGCCCGAATCACATGATGTGGCCTGAATATCTTTGCTTTTTAGAACATAACTGCTTTTTTTAAAAAAAGATTTTATTTACTTATTTTTAGAGAGAAGGGAAGGGAGGGAGAAAGAGAGGGAGAGAAACAGCAATGCATGGTTGCCTCTCACATCGAACTCACTGGGGACCTGGCCCGCAACCCAGGCATGTGCCCCGACTGGGAGTCGAACCAGGAACCTTTGGTTCCCAACCCGCGCTCAATCCACTGAGCTATACCAGCCAGGGCGGAACATAACTGCTTTTATTGGCTATTGCTAACTGCAGACATGGCCCATCTTTAATCCCGCCCCCTTCTCCACCCCTCCCCCCACGGCTGGCTCCAAAAGCAGCAGATTCTAAATTAAATGATTAAACACATGATGATGTTAATATGAGCTGGGTACCAATCTGTCTTACTAGAAAAAAAATTACACATTTAAAAATATATAACATATTTGAGCTATTATTCATTTAATTATCTTGATGGGTATAATGACTTATTTCAGGCAGTACGGCACCTAAAGGAAAATATAGTTGTTGCATATTTTTCTACAGAGATCATAGAAATAAGACAGACACTAATCAATTCACGCTGATTGAGATCCTCATTTGTTGGCAGGATTAGCAGCTAGATTTACTGACCTCAGGGGAGGCATTTGCAGTTTATAATTATCCAAAATTTTCTGGTGAGTGAAGAACAGAGATTATTTATTTCAAGCTTAGTTTTGTCTCTCAAATCTTCATGAATTGTTAGCTTCATTGATAATTTAGGGATTTATTCAGAAATGTAGTCTGAAGGACTATAAACTCACTTTGTCCTCAGGAGTCCTTCATTTCTTTCTTTCTTTGTTTCTATTTTCTCTTGAAAGAGGATGGTGATGTTTAGGAAATACAGCTAAAGCCACAATGTAAAGGGCACTTACATGTGGGGTATGTTGCAGGTGTCTCAGTGCAGAGTGTCTCTCATGGAGCCTAATTAGTTTATGCAAGGACAGTATAAAAATGGACTATAAATGCTATTAGATTTTCTGTGGGGAAAAGTCTTAGTCTAAAAATTTAAGATTTTCACCAACATTTAAATATTCCAAGGTCATAAATTATATCAACACCTAAGCTAAACAAAACAGGTATTTGTTCCTCATTTTTGTTTTTGGCTGTGATAACCCACTTTAGTTTGCCATGCATTTATTCAGTTAATGTGCATTGAGCAATGGCACAGAACTTTACATTGTCAGACAAGAGGTGATCTCTACTCTCAGGGCACTTCCGCTTCGGTGGGAAGATCCATGGATGTGTAAGCCAGACATTGTGAATAGTGGGATAAAGGTTTTCAGTCTGTGGATATTATATATAATTATAAAATTATGTAAGACACACTTGTAAAAGCATGTAAAATCTTACAATATAAAAGCCATATGTAATTAAATAATTTATATATATGAAACACTATAATCAAGACATTGACAGTATTTTATATCCGGTGTTATGTGCATTTAGTCGAAAGTTAACTATGCCTGTCTGGGAAATCACTACACAAACTTCTTTTTCTTTCTATCTTCATTGACATATAATTGACATATACCATTGGAGGTAAATATTGAGCTGCTGTTCAGAGGATGAGTGGGATTGAGTAGGCAAACTAGGGGAAAGGGGATCCAGTAAGCGAAGCGAGCAAGTGAGGATGCCCAGAGGTGTGGACTGCCTCCTGGGTTCCAGGAACCACAGGTATAGTTCTCTCTGGGTTCATGACAGGGAGCTATGGGGCAGCAGGGCTGGCAGGACTTAGATCAACACTGAACTTCTCCTTGGAACTTTGGGGAATAACTGAAAGATTTTTAAATGGCTCACGGTTGGGATTTCTAAAAAGCACTCTGGCAGAGGTGAGCCTGTTTAACACAGTCCAACCACCAAGCAGGAGCCTGAACCGAGACTGTGGCTGTCAACGTGGGCAGGAGGGGCCTGTGTACAGGACAGAAGTATTTGCATCCATCTGTAGCACAGATTCTCTGGTGCAGTGGGTGACTGTGGGGGAAAGTTTATCTTCTGTCTCGGGTGGCTACTGAGTGCCGGTGCCATTTACTAAGTTGGGGGAATACATACACAGGAACGGATGCAGGTATTTTTTTATTTTGCATATTTTATACCTCATCCATAAAAGTACATATAAATCCAATAAAGTTTTGAGCTTATATCTGTTTATAATGACTTACATACCTGTACACTTTTGCGTGCAACATATATTATAAGTAGGGATTTTAAAAACCTGAAGTTGAAAAATATCCACAGATAGTTCTGATATGTTTTTCCATATTCCACTGATTGCCTTGCAAACTGCAATTTGGAAGCCACTGCTTTAAGACAAGTCTGTAGATGAGGTCACCCAGAAATGAAATAACTGTTGAGTGAGCAAAGGGGAGGAGCTGAAGGTGGCAGTACCCACATTTAAGGTACGGTTAAGGACTGAGCAGAAGGAGAACAGGCTGAGATGGCCTGGCTACAGTGGTGCAAGCACTCAGAGATGCTGGAGCCTGCGGCGATTCCTCTGACCCGCACTTCCTTGCTGAGCGCGTGGCCCGTGGCGGGCCCATCTTGGGGGCTGGAGAGTCCCTGTAAAACGAGAGTTGCCTTTGCCTGAGAGAGGCAAACAGTAAATCAATGATAATTTACAGGGTGATAGTGCTTTCATAAAAAAACCCACACATTCTGCAATCCCAACAAAGTGTATGTGAATGGGTGTTAGTTGATGTTTGGTAGGGCGGTAGACCCCTTAGGAAAGTTTCTCAGAAGAGGAGTGGCTGAGCTGAGGTTCCTTTTTTTTGGATGTAGTTGTTGAGCAGGAGTTAGGTAGAGAAAACTGAAACGTCTGTGACTGCTCCTTCAGGACAACCAAATTTGCAGTCTGCTACCAGGAACTGCCTTCCTTTTGTCTGTCAGCACCCTGAATGCCTGCAAGTCCTGGCTCCTTTACATTCCTGGAGAGGGTTACACTCTTGCAAATTGTTACAGGTAACAGCACTCATGTTTAAATGAACACTTTGAAATACCTTTCTCTATTTATAGCCGGAAAGGAAAGACTTCCCTGGTTCTGCTCCCTGGAGGTGTTCATTAGGGGAAGTTGAATGCAGCAGGCCAACAGGTGCCCTTTCTGTGTCTTTTAAAAGGGCTGCAAGAGTGCGCTTCCCATCCCTTCTGCTCCCAACTGGGACTGCACCTTGTCCACTGGGCCAGTAGCTAACAGCAGGGTCCTTGCCTGTGCTCCACATCGATGCTCAGATTTTATCTTCCTCTGCCTAGAGATCAATCACAGCACTACAGAGAGAGATGGAAAAAGTAAATAAAGAAAGGTGTGATTTCTGGATCATAAATCTAAGGAAGTTAGTTTTGGCATAGTAAGATTTAAGAAAAATGCCCTGAATATAGAGTTGAGGCATGAGTAAATAAGAACTGCAGATTATCATTAAAGATTTCCTGAAATCCAGGGAAAAATGATTCTAGCTAGTGGCCATCTCTCTCTCCCACGTTGATCTCTTCCCCTTGCTAACAGTTCCTATGTCCGTGGGCACTTACACCATCTACAGCCATTTTTAACAGGTTGGATATTATGTAGACATTGCATGAAACTTTGTTGGTTTTACTTAAGTAAAGAAGTTAACAATTTATTCACTTGGCTACTTGAATGCATGTTAATTTGGTGGTGCTGTTTCCTTTTAACATCCCAAGTACAGAACTACTCTAATTCATTTCCTAAAGGCTTCACTTCAGAAATAATCTGAATGAAGGGAATTAACAAACGTTATTGTCTGATTTTGATAGCAATGCATGATTCAAGTGAGGCTTCCCAATATTTATTTAGAACCGACTGGGAAATTTCCTCAACAATTTCAACTAGGATGCAAGAATGAAGTGTTCCCCATCTAAGTATTTGATTCCTTTATAATGGTAGAGATGGGAGCAGCGTGAAGAATGTAGTTATTTATTTTATTTTATCTTATTGATTGATGTGAGAGAGAGAGAGAAAAACATGGACCTGCTGTTCCACTTATTCATGCATTCACTGGTTGATGCCTGTGTGCGCCCTGACTGGGGAAGGAACCTGCAGCCTTGGTGCAGCGGGCTGATGCTCTACCAGCTGAGGGCTCTGCCAGGGTGCAGTTGCTTTTAAATGCTCAGCAATGGTTACGTTTTGACCGGGGGAGGTATAGAACCTCAAGTTCATAAGATAAATTACAAATATTTTGAGTTAAGGTAAAATCAAGCTATGACAAAATGCAAAAATGAGGAATATCCTTCTCAAGTAGCTTCAGGGCAAATATTGGGCAGCCAGGGGAAGGAAAGGCAGGAGGTCCTGGGACTGGATAATTTTCCTCCCAACAAGAGTCAGTGGTGAGCGCAGTAGCATAAAAACTGATGCTACTTTTTAGGCGATACTGAAGATTATACAGCTTGGGGCAAAAGTAGGTTTACTGTTGTGAGGCCACAAAACAGAGTTTATTCTTGTATTATTATTTATTAATTATTGTATTTTTTTTTCATACAGACCCTACCCTATAGTTTGGCTGTGAGAAAGAGACCCAGAAAAGAAAGGCTTAAACATGGTGGGTGTGTATATTTCTGTCCCTTGAGATTGGTTGTGGGCAGCCCACAGCCAGTGAGTTGGCTCTGAGCCATGAAATTCGGAGGAAGCTGGCTTCTTTGCCCTCCCTGCTCAGTCATCTCTGCAGTGTGGTCCTTGTTCTTGGGGTTCAAGATGACATCTGGAGCTCCAGACATCCGCTCTGTGTTTTATGCAGCAGGAGTCAGAGGCACAGGATGGACACAGATGTTGGGTCCATCTACACATCATTAGCCGTGCCCAGGTCACACTGCACACTTAGCTGCAAGGCTGGCTGGAAAAGGCCTGTTTTGTAACAGGTGTCCTGTGCCTAGCTAACAGGTGAAGGCACTATTACCACAGAAGAAGTGGATAATGATACTGGAGGGCACACAGCAGTCCCTGCCCAGGTTGCTTCAACAGGAAGGATGTGTCGGTGAGCAGAGCTGTTTCAGTGCAGTGTTTAAGGCCCCAGGGATGGGAATCTAGGTTGGACACTTCTCCACCTCCTGGAACCCCGGACCCCATCCATCCTCTCCTTCATCCCCATCTCGACACCGCTGCCACCCTGTGCCCCAGAGAGGGCCTGGGTGTGGGTGCCACAAGGGTTGGGGTTATGCCCTTACATCTGGGGAGGGCAGACACGGTGGCAGCCATTCCCCCTGGTGGCCTGGCACCACTACAGCAGCCTCTCACCACCCTGATCCAGGACTTTGGTGCTTAGAGCCGAACTTGTGATGGCCTTGGCTGTAGTGGGTTGGAGCAGCAGGCCCTGGGGACAGGATATGCCTGGCTCAGCTTCCCTGCGAAGGCAAGCCATGTCAATCAGTCTGGCCATTGGCAGGAAGCAGAGCCCAGCTGCAGTCAGGTCCCTCCCAGCACATAGCCCTGGGGTGTGAGCTGAGCCCCTCAAAGCTGTGAAGGCCCACACTTGTTCCACAAGTATACAAGGTTCAAGTTAACCCTGGGGGATACTTCCTTCCCAAGCCTGGCTCAAGTTTCTCTCTTTTGGCCTGCTTCAATCCCTCTGAAGGGATGAGCCACAAAATTAGTCTTAATTTTGGTGATTCCTAATGCATATTAAATGCTCCGTTAATTGACTTTTTAAACTGACATTTCATTATATAAAGATGAATGCTAAAATGCATGCTAATAATTAAAAATATTAATATTCTTTACTTAGAATGAAATTAAGTAGCAAATACAACAACACCATTACAAATTGGAAGAGAGGGTTCTGAAGAAAGGAAAAAGCTTTACATGTTAATGCTTTTAATGGCATTTCTTCCCCACCCCCAGGCTTCTTGAACAGAAAATCCCACATTTTCATTTTGCACTGGGTCCTGCAAATTTTGTAGCTGGGCTTGAAAATGAGTTTTCTTACTGAAATACCAGAATATCTTACTTTTAAACTTTTGGAGG
The DNA here is from genome assembly GCA_004026765.1 of Micronycteris hirsuta. NCBI lineage: Eukaryota > Metazoa > Chordata > Mammalia > Chiroptera > Phyllostomidae > Micronycteris > Micronycteris hirsuta. The sequence continues at coordinate 154,878 of PVJI01001698.1, forward strand.
CAAGTTTGTAAAATTTCATGAAAGAATTACTTAGAACTGCTCTGCTTTGGCTGTGCAGATGTGCCTTCTTGTCAGGTGTCAGACAGGATTGTACGTTCACCTTGATGTCATTACTTACCAAGCCGTTCTTCGTCCGTGGCCACATGGGATGTTCTCGTAAATGCCAGTCAGACTTGCGTGCAGAGCAAGTCTGGTAGCAGCATTAGATGCAAAAGAGTCTTGCCAATAAATTGGTGTGTATATTGCCTCAATAACCACAAGGTAATTTTCAGCATGTCTGATGTAGCTTTATATCCTTTTATTGTATTAAAAAATACTGCGTTTTCCTAAGTCTTTTTGAAATATTGCACCCTTTCCTACCTCTCTCTAATTCTGATAGTTTCTGTACATATGAATGGAAAAGATAATTTCTACTCTAAGAGATAAAATTATATAAATACATTCATTCTCTTAGTTTCTTTTGGCCATGGCCCACCTACTCAGGGCTTTACTTATTGTGCTAGCTCGGCATATCATTTGGGTGCGCAATGCAATGGAGGGGAATGACGAGTGGTCCTACTGTTTAAACAAATCATGTGGAAGATGGATGAGGTAGAATGTTTAGTTCGAAGAGTTCCCTGCACTGCTTGTCCCTTGGGTAATACACCGGCACTTTTCCCTGTGCGTGCTGTGCCCCCGTCACACTGCGCATTTTCATGTCTTGCAAAATGCACCCATGTGGCAGGCCCACACTGGCATTTCCACACACCGATGTTTCCTAATGAAATGGCAATTGACAAGATACATTTTTAGCCACCAATACGGCTCCTTCAAGGCTGTACTGTGTCAAAATGCTCTGTGATATGGTGGCATTGTGAGGAGTTACTGCTGATGCACACCATATTACTTCTGTTTCCATGGAAGATAAATGCGCCGATGCCGTGACAAATCAGCCATTAGCACTCACAGTATAGGCAACGTCCAAGGCCAAGACGCGGGAAGAGAAATCAGGAAAGATGGAATTTTGGTCATTTTAATAGATCATAGGTTGGGTTTTGATTCATAGATTCATTTGTGCAGGCAACAAATTTAGTGAAGGCTTAACACGTATTGGGTACTGGTCTCCACACTGGAGACACGGCAGCGACAGTGACAGCTCCTGCCCTCAGGGATTCCGTTCTCCCGAAGTGGTAAGGAGACATGTAACTAGTTAAGGATGGTTAGAAATTGTACAGAACAGATTTGTTTCCTTTTGTTTCTTTTTCAGAAATGAATTGGATTATGGAAATTCTGTTTATAGAAGTTAATGGGCAAGATAGAGTAATAGTGAGGAGACCGATCGCTAGATTATGATAAACTGGAGTTTGACTCCTGACTCTTGCTCTTAAAAGCTGTGACTTTTGGCAAGAAGCTTGGGCACTCTGAGCCCTGATTATTGATCTCTATAAAATGGGACAAAAGTAGTTGACTGCCATAAGGATCGAATGAGAAAAATGTTTGGAAAGCCCCAGTGTAGGGCCAGAGGGATAGTTGACATCAGTAATTGTTCTCTTTATTAGTGGCAATATTAGAAGACTGAGCCTCTAGCTTTAAGTTCTACAGGAGCTTATGAATGAAGATTGCTATATCGCATTGCCACTTACACTTTAATGCACATGCAAATTCACGGGGATCTTGTTCAATTGCAGTTTTTATTATTAGATCCACAGTGGGGCTGACATTCTGCAGTTCTAAGAAGCTCACACATGATGTCTATGCTGTGGCTGCTGCTTGGTGGATCATAACTTATGTAGTAATGTTAAAAAGGTACCTTGCTATGACCAGGATAAGAGAAATCCGAAGACCTGGCACTAGAGGTCAATATTAAGCAAAGGGTATGCCTCCAAACAGGAGGTGATGTCAGTGACCTCAGTTCATCAGGTATATTAATAACGTCAAAGGACAGCAAGGGAACTACCTTGTTGATTATAAAATATACGTGTGTGGGGGGAGAGTAGGGGGTATGCAGAGAGTTGAGAGTCATTAGAACAGGGAATACTGTCCTCTGCCTTCTACCTCTGGAGAATTGTTTGAACTCCTCTGCATCACAGTAATTAATTTGAACTTGCTGGAATAAGGGTTCCCAAGTCTTTCCATTTGGCTTGCCCTACCAGAAACATGTATCAAAGTTTACTTTTGTTTCTGCCTAATTATCTTTGAGAATGTATAAAACACATCAGTATGCCTCAATCAAGCATCCTTATAAGAGAAATACTGGATATAACAGGACATTAAGACTCCATGTCTGATATATACCCAAGAGAATTGAAAACATGTACCCAAAAATTTGCACACAAGTGTTCATAACAGTATATTAATAATAACCCCAAAGTGGAAACAACCCAAATGCCCATTGGTTGATCAATGGAAAAACAAAATGATGTATATTCATCCAATAGAATATTATTCGGCTATAGAAGGGAATAAAATATCAATACATCCTACAATGTGAATTAACTTTGAAAATATTTGTGGTTAGCTAGACACAAAAGGTCACATACTATATGATTTAATTTATATAAAATATCCAGAAAAAGAAAATCCATGATAGAAAATGAATAGTGGTCACCAAAGGCTGTGGCAAGGGGAGAATGTGGAGTGACGAGTTTCTTTGTGGGGGTGGTAAAAACTTGAGGTTAGATAGTGGGATGGTAGCACAACCCTGTGAATATATTAATAATTACTTAATTTAATACCTTAAAATGGTGAATTTTATGGTATATGAATTCTATATCAATGAAAATGCAAACAATAAGAAAGAGTACATCAAATGTCAGATGCCTCAGCTGCTGAAGACCTACAAGCTAAATACTTGAAGACTTTACCCATATTCTCTAATTGTGATTTAAAGGGCCCAGTTTTATTTTTAAGTCAAGGGTAGGTTTGAAAATAGGAATGAATTCTTCGCAATTCTTTAACTCAAAAGGTGGAGTCTATTTTCCTTCTCCTTTTAACTGTGATGGTGTCTTGCTTGCTTTGCACAAGAGAATGTGGCAGAGATGATGTGAGAGTTCCAAGCCTGGGCTTCAACTCTTGTTTTCTTGGAAAACTATAGGTAGGAGACCAAGCATGAGAGAAAGGAACTAACCGTCTCAGCTTTACAACACATCCCGCTGTTTCAGCTGGAGGCCCAAATACAAGAATGGGCTTAGCAGGGACAAACTTCCCATGCAGAGCGCAGTCCAAATTGCCTATCTATGGGATGTTGAGCAAATAAACGACCGTTTCTGGAGTTGTTAGTCACAGAACAAGGTCTTGTTTGGTGGAATAGCCACCATTTCTTAACAGGACTTTGATGATGACCACATTAAAAATAAGAAAGGCTAAAATATTGGCAGCATCTAAGCAGTTTCTTTCTGTCTTCTTTATATCCTCTTTTCCTTCTCCAACCTTGGTTTTTCAAGACCTTTCTACCTTATTCTCCTGAATCAATAAAGACGTGACCTCTGAAAGACCAGGAAATCTTTAAGAGACTTCATGGGATAGGTACATGTGGGCACTTGGTCTTGTGCCAGAAAGAAGAATCTTGATTGAAAGTCCTGGAGGTCATTCCTTTTCTGCTCTCTGGTTCCCAAATACAGTTTAAAAGCCTTGCTATACAAGAGTCCAGCTAGCTAGCAGCAAAGTTATTTCTCAGTTTATTTTTTGGGTTATTTCCATACATATTTGCATGTTGATAATGTATAAAAGCAGTCTTGTAAGTGATGAGTTTCAACTTTTGATTTAATTGTTAAGGTCTGCAGAACAGTGCCCATGGGTCCTTGGGACATTTACAATGCTCATCGCTGCTGCCGTCACTGAGAACAGGCACGTGAATGCTGAGCACATGTCATAAACCTTATCCACATTCAAGCTAGTCTCCAAATACATCTGTAACTGGTCTCAACTTTATACGATTTGTATAATTCCATATTTATATAGAGAATAATGATTGGTGTATAAATGGGTAAATTATCTAATTGTTTAATCTGTTTAGCAAATATGTATTGAGTAACTACTAGGTCTTTACTATTTTCTAGATATTGGGGATATAGCAATGAAGAAAAGTAGGAACTTTTCTACTTCATGGACAATATATTCTAGTGCGGTGGGAGCAATAAAAATTAAATTTGTAAATTGTATGTTATGCCAGGTAGTGATTAATGCTATGGAGAAAAATTAAGCTGAGAGGGTCTAGAGCACAGGTGGCAAACACAAAGCCCGCCGGCTGAGTCCAGCCCTCCACCTTGTTTTATCTGGCCCGGCACCTCGTTTCTACCCAGTGGCAGCACTGAGCTCCTTCTCTCTAGTTAAGGAATAGTTACATTTATACAGTCCTAAAATTACTTTCGGCCCTTTGAAGGCAACTGCGAGGCTAATGTAGCCCCCGGTGAAAATGAGTTTGACACCCCTGGTCCAGAGAGAGCTGTTGGGTGGGATATTGAAATTTAATTGGTGAAATCAAATTGTGATTCAGGACCAACAAAACCTTGACCAATTCAGTGGGGTTCTCTGAAACAAAGATAGCCCATCAGAGTTGTTCCACATTGGGCCGAAATGATGCAGAACCTGTTTTGCTCAGTTATTTGATACTGCTGAGGTGGTGACTTTTGCACCGAGGCAGACCCCAGGGTGTGACAACTGGAGGTTGCCTTCTGACCACATCCGCTATGTTGGCAGCAATTTGCTCAGTGAAAGGGGATCCAGGTGGTACATCTTCATGTTTACGCCAGAAGCCAATACATCATTTGTGCAGAGGAGTGATAACACGTGACTGATATGAAATAATTGCACTGGCTTCACTGTTGTGAATAGACTGAAAGGAAACAAAAGATGCATTGTGCCCCGGCTGGTGTGTCTCAGTGGAGTGAGTGCCAGCCTGTGAACCGAAGGGTCACTGGTTTGATTCCCAGTCAGACACATGCCTGGGTTGCAGACCAGGTCCCTAGTAGGGGGCATGTGAGAAGCAACCATACATTGATGTTTCTCTCCCACTCTTTCACCTTCCCTTCCCCTCTCTCTAAAATTAAATAAATAAAATCTTAAAAAAAAGAACAAAAAAATCATTAAGGTGGACAAAGGCTGAGTGAAGGAGATAGGGTAGAAGAATATTTAACACAGACGAGATGTGGTCAGGGCTTGGACCAAGGTAGTAGCAGTGGTGGTGCTTAGAAGGAGTGAAGTCTGAATGGATTTTAAAGCTTATGCTGACAGAGTTCACTGATAAATATCAAATGTGAGAACAAGAAATAAAAATAACTTAAACTTTTGAAGGGCTGAGTAACTGGACAACTGTTGTTTCCATTACCGAGATAAAGAAGTTTGAAAGAGGCATATCAAGAATTTGGCTTGGGACATGTTAAATTCATGATGTCCATTCTAGGTCAGAGTGTAGATCTGGAGTAGCTGTTGGACACACAAATCTCTAAGTCAGGGAATAACTGTAGGCTGCAGATCTATGCCCTGGAGTCATTAGCATGCAGATGGCAATCAAAGGCATGGAGTGAATCTTTGAGTTGGTGAGTGTAGGCAGAAAAGAGAAATGTGAGGACCAGAACCTGGGGTTCTACACCATCCAGTGGTTATGGAGATGAAGATGAAGATGAATCAGCAACAGAACCTCAAAAGGAGAGGCCGGTGCAGTAGAAAGTATCTAGGAGCATGGGAGATCCTGAGAGCCAAGCAAAACAGGGTTTTAAGAAGGAAGAGTCAGTTTCATCAAATGTTTTTGGAAGGTCAAATTCCAGTGGCATTTATTTATTTATTTTATAGAAATGGACAGAGCAGTTTTAAAATTTGTATGGAACTGACCACACAAGACCCTGAATAGCCAAAGAAATTTTGATAAAGAAGAAGAAAGCTGGAGAGACACACTTCCTGATTACAAAACAGTATGCTGCTGGCATAGAAACAGTCACACAGGCTAACATAATGTATTCAGAAGCCCATAAATAAGCTCAGGCATTTATGGTCAACCAATATTTAACAAGGGGTCAAAAATACTCAATGTGGGTAAAGGATAGTCTCTTCAATAAATGGTATTGGGAAAAGTGGATAGTCAGTATAAAGGACACACGGTAAAAACCAAAGAGGGGTAGGATAAAGGGCGAGAAGTGGGGATGGCCGTGGTGGTGGGGGGAGCAAAATGGAGACAACTGTACTAGAACAACAATAAAAAAAAGTGAAAGAATGAAACTGGAACCCTATCTTTTTTTTAATAATTACTTTGTTGTTCTTCAATTACAGTTGTCTGCATTTTCTCCCCTCCCCTCCTCCCCACCCCACCTAATCTCACCTCCCTCCCTTGCTTCCACCCTCCCCCTTGGTTTCGTCCATGTGTCCTTCGTAGTAGTTTCTGAAAACCCTTCTCCCCACAATCTCCTCTCTCCTCCCCTCTGGCTATTGTTAGATTGTTCTTAATTTCAATGTCTCTGGTTATATTTTGCTTGCTTTTTTCTTTTTTTGATTATGTGGAACCCTAACTTACACCACTCAAAAAATCAACTCAAAATGGATTAAAGGCTTAACTAGAAAACCAGAAACTGTAAAGTTTCTAGAAGAAAATGCAGGAAAAGCCTCCTTGACTTGGTCTTGGCCATGACTCTTTGGATATGACACCAATGGCATAAGCAACAACAACAACATTTAAACATGTGAGACTACATCAAACTAAGAAGCTTCTGCACAGTGAAAGGAACAATCAATAAAATTAAAAAGCAACCTACAGAATGGGAAAAAACATTTGTAAACCATATATCTAAAAAGGATTAATATCTAAAATATATAGAAACTCAGACAACTCAATAGCAAACAAAAAACTCCCACATATATTCTGATTTTAAAGAATGGACAAAGGACCTGAGAGACTTTTTTCCAAAGAAGATATAAATAGCCAACAGGTACAGGACAAAGTGCTCAATATCACCAAACATCAGGAAAATGCAAATAAAACCTCATTAAAATATCACCTCACATCTATTAGGATGGCTGGTATCGAAAAGATAAGAAAAAAGTGTTGGCTAGCGTGTGGAGAAATGGGAGCTCTTTTATGCCATTGGTGGTAATGCAAATTGGTGCAGCCTCTATGCAAACACTACGGAGGTTATATTTAAAAATTAAAAATAGAAACCATGTGATCCAGCAATCTCACTTCTGGGAATATGTCCAAAGGAAATAAGATCACGATCGCAGAGAGATTTCTGCACCCAGTGTTTATGATAGCATTATTCACAATGGCCAAGACGTGAAAACAACATGTGTCCACGGCAGCTGAATAGATACAGAAAATGTGGCACATGCGCACAACCGGATGTTGTTAGTCATACAAGAAAGGAGATCCTGCCATTTGAAACAACATGGATAAAGTGTGCTAAGTGCAATAAGTTAGAGAAAGAGAAATACTGCATGATCTCACTCACAACTGGAATCTTTAAAAAAAAGGGAACTAGTAGAAACAAATTAGATTGGTGGTGGTTGGAGGTGGGGAGAAGGTGGTAAAAGTTGTCAAAGGCTACACACCTTCGGTTGTTAGATAAATCATTTCTGGGGCTCTCATGTGCAGAGTGGTAACTACAGTTAACAATACCGTATTGCATCCTTGAGAGTGGCTAAGAGACCTTAAAAGTTCTTGCCACAAAAAAAAATACATGATGTGATGGGGTATGTTAATTAATCTTATTTTGATAAACATTTCACAATGTATACATATGGCAAATCATGTTATGTACAATAAACTTATATAATATGATATATCAATTTTACCTCAATAAACTGGAAACTAATGTTTCTGATAGATGAAGTGAAATGATGGTTAAAAAATTACCATTGCATTTAACAATATGGTTATTTGTGGACACTGAAAAGAGAAGTTTCAGTGGACTTGTGTGCAAATATCTGTTTAAGTTGATTCGAGAAAGAATTGCATTCAGAAGACTTTAAGAGTAACAGAACTCTCTGGAGAAATTTACTGTAAAGCATAGAAGATAAACAGGACAATAGGTAAGAAAACTTCTTTTTATTTATTTTTAATTTTTATTTATTGATTTGAGAGAGAGAGAGAGAAAGATTGATTCATTGTTCCACATATTCCTTGGTTGTTTCTTGTATGTGCCCTGACCAGGGATCAAATCCACAACCTTGGTGTATTGAGAAAACACTTTTTTAAAATGAGAACAATTCCAACACCTTTATATTTTGATGGGAATGATCCAGTAGAAAGGAACAAATTGAAGACAGAGCAGGAAGAGAGAAAGGACAATTGCAGCAGTGCTCCTGAGCAGGTGAGGGGAGATGGGATCCAGGGCACAGGGCTCAGAAAGCTGACGTGGAAGCACCAAGCACGGCCAGCGCTTCCTTACGGTCAGGGGTGGTCAGGGTTTATAAACACAGGCACAGATAGGTGAGCAGTGGTGGTGGTGGGAGCTGGTGAAGATCTGATTCTGCTTATTTTTCCTCTGTGACATTGGAATCAATGTCTACAGTGAGAATGAGAATGATGGGAAGGAGGAATTGGTGGTTGAGGGGAGAAGCAATGGTATAAAATTGTTTTCTAGGTGGTGGGGAAACCATGGTCAAATAATTATTGGGTTGGGAATATTAAAAGGAATAAAATAGAAAAACAAGACATTAGTGGCCAGAGAATAGGAGAGGGGACTAAGATATAGAGGTTCTGTTTATTGGTGATAACAAAGTCTAGATTGTGATCAAGTGTGTGAAATTGAATGAAAAGTTCACTGGGAGAGAGCTGGTTAATGAATGGACCATGTGCAGGGTGATGAAATCATCAAGCAATATGACAAGAATATTCCTGGAAGTTATAAAAGTGGTTATGGAGCTTGTCGGGAAATGAGGACAGGTCACTAGGTGGAGTGTGAATGGATGGAATGAAAAACAGTGGGTTTTAGGGAAGAGAAAATGAAAATGTCTGGAAGTGGCCATGGGTTGCCAGGGTAAGAACTACCGACTTCCAGGATGAAGCGGGTACGATGTGTGAGAATGAAGAAGGTTCATTTGAGAGGGGTCAGGTGAAGCAGTGTCCTTTCGGGACAGACAGACTCCAGACAGGGCAAGAGGAGGAGACTTCCAAGGATGCTGAGGATACAGGAGGCTTTGCTGTGGATGGACCGAGTCCAGCCGGGTTTCCCAAGGTGGGGAGTGAACGACAGTCTGGGAGTTAGGGAGGCCCTGGGCATCTTGGGTTGCTTGCCATGTTTGGCATAAACATGGATAGAGGGATAATGAGAGTGAGCTGTTATGCTTTCTAAAAACAAGCTTGAAAATCGAAGGTTTCCGATACCCTGAAGTGAAAAGGAAACAAAATTTGGTCAGTTGCCTCAAGTGTGGCATTTGGTGCTATGCAGATGAGAAAGTCAACAGTGACACCAACTATGCACGTATGCTCTGTCGTGCAGTTCCTTCTTTCCTCAACTCAGCAATTTTCTGATGGATTTTTTTTCCCAAAGCATCTATGAAATAAATGCAGCTGGAGTTTAAACCTGTTCCTTATATTATGGGCCAGGCACTGAATTGAACCAAATATCGTTAGTATATAAGAAGAGGGCTTTTACTGGAACCGGAAGCTTGGAACGCTGCGAGCATGGACACAGGTGCTAGCTGAGCATGCACACGTGCCGCAGAAACTACGTATGCAGGCTGTCTTCATGTGCACCTTGAGGATCGAAGTAACTTCTTCGCCCTGTGTCAATTCCTAACCTTTTTTTTTTTAAGATTTTATTTATTTATTTTTAGACAGAAGGGAATGGAGGGAGAAAGAGATGGGGAGAAACATCAATGTGTGGTTGCATCTCCCGTGGCCCCCCTGGGGAACTGGCCTGCAACCCAGGCATGTGCCCTGACTGGGAATCGAACTGGCGACCCTTTGGTTTGCAGCCCGAGCTCAATCCACTGAGCTACACCAGCCAGGGCCCTAACTTTATTTTTTAATTGAAATCACTTTTTAATTTTTAAATCATAGCCGACATACAATATTATATTAGTTTCAGGTGTACATGCCAGAGATTAGACATTATGTAACTTACTAAGTGATCATCCTGATAAATCTCATACCCATCTGGCGCTATGCCTAGTTATTAGAATATTATTGGCTACCTATATTTCCTGTGCTGTACTTTACATCCCCATGGCTGTTCTGTAACTTCTTAATCCCTTCAACTTTTTCACCCATCCTGCCAACCTTCCTCCTGTCTGGCAACTGTCAAAATGTTCTCTATCTATGAGTCTGTTTCTGTTTTGCTTGTTCATTTAATTTGATTTTTAGATCCAGTTGTTGGTAGATATATATTTATTGGCATTTTATTGTTCATAACCAAGTACTCCTAGTATATTTATGTGATGCCTTATGACACTTTTTCAAAATGTGAAACTACTGGTTTTGTGTAACTGTGAGAGAAAGTCTGTGTATGAGAGAGACAGAGAGAGAGAGGGAGGGAGAGTTTATTTAGTGTCTGTCTCCACACTGGAATATAAACTCAGGGCAGGTAGAGTTTGCTCTATAACCCCAGGCATAACAAATCACCTAGCACATAGTATCTACTCAATAATATTTGGTTAAGTGAAAAAAATGATTAAACTCTGTAGTGCCTTTCAAAAAAAAAACAATTTACTTTTTAGGATATCTCTATAGCTTATATGGTAGAATGGATCTTACATGGATAGTATTGTTCTCTTATCTTGACATTTTGAGGCTGCCATAACAAAATTCCACAGACCAGGTAACTTATGAACAACAGAAACTTTATTTCCCACAGTCCTGGAGGCTGAGAGGCAAGGTAAAGGCTCAGGCAGATTCAATGTCTGGTGAGGTCCTGCCTTCTGGTACATTTTTTTCTGTGTCCTCAGTTGGCAGAAGGGGAGAGGGAGCCTCTCCAGCCCTTTGATGAAGGCACTGATGCAGTTCCTGAGGGCTCCTCTCTCGTGACCTAATCCCCTCCCAAAGGCCTGGCCTCACAGCACTACCGCATTGAGGATTAGGTTTTCAAAATATGAATTTTGAAGGGAAATAAACATTCAATCTATAGCATCTCCCAAATATATTTTGATATTATCTTGATTATAATTTTATAAATGGGAAAGAGAAGCTTTGATTTTCAATTATAACAAACAGTAATAACAACTAACACTGATTAAGTGTTTATTACGTGCCAGGCATTACTCTAAGCACTTTCCTTGTAGTGCTGAATTTGATTCTCATGACAGCCGCACAAAGTGGTTATGATTATTATCTCATTTTACACATGGGGAACCCGAGATGTAAAATATTGAGTCGACAGTTGAAAAGGGCAGTGTTGAGCGTCTGAACAAAAGCAATTTGGACTTCAGCTGTGCATGCTCTTAACTGCTTCTGAATGATTGTTCTTAAAAATAGACTTAATTTTCTTTTAATTTATAATTCAACTGATTACTGTATTAAAAATAATGGAGAAACATGACTATTACATAAGACTGTAAGGAGATTATTATTAGTGTATAACGTACTCAAATACTTATTAATTCAGTGCCTTAAATGCAACATAATGCCTTTGTGGAAAGCTGGGGAAAATAAATTTGTTGTGTAAGCCACTATAAATGACACTATATACCAAATGTCACTATAAATTTTAAAGGTTGCAAGTGGATGATGATTCTTTGTCATCTAATATCTCTTTCTCTATTTGTAATGAAAATATTTTTCAGTCAAGTGCTTCCACACATTTTCAATATTTTTCATTCCTTATTTTCTTTCCATAGATGGTGATGTTTGAAATTACATAATGACCTTCCAGTTTTCAAAATTAGAACATGTAGGAATGAAGAATTACATATGATAGCCTAATGAAACGATTTCTTTAATATCCAAAGCCTAGAGTGTTCTAATTAGGGAAAAATGACAGTAAAATACAGTTTAAATAAAAACAAATTTGTACATCATTTCAGTGTTTGCTTCCCCATTGGACTATAAACTTGATATTCTTTACACCTCAAGAAATGATATGAAATTTAAAATGAATATTTATAGTACATAAATGGTCATGGCTCAAATGCTGTAAAGTATGTCTGTAAGCACATGATATCATTTTCATAATTTTATAAACTTTTCCATGAAGGTATGATGACTTTTTTTTAAAAAAGATTTTTGCGCTGCGCCTTAGCACGTCAGCCATTTTCTCAGTCTCCTTTGCAGGTTGCATCTGTCCCCACCGAAGTGATCAGGATGGAGTGAATCGGCTCAAGAAGACCCTACAGCCCCTTCCGTCTTAAGCCATGTTGTGAAAGCTCAAATGCCTTCCAAGCCAGCAGGTTTTGCAGATGTGTTAAGAAGCCCTGTAGAAAAGGGAAAATCATTCAACAAGTAGATGCATACAATATGTAAATATTCTTAAATTCAGAAAAATTTAAGGCATTTGGCTGGTAAAAGTCAAACAATCAACCCTCCCTGTTGGATTGATTCAGCTCATTGAGGGCCCTTAGAAAATCTCATTTATGCCTCTGGCCTCATTTACCATCTGGCTAATGATTCTCTAATTTCTAGACCTTTCATTGCGCTATATAGTTTTATACGCAGTTGCGCATTTGACATTTCAAAATAATATCCTATATGGAACATATCTCAGACCAAACCTCTTCAAATGTGTTTTCTTCAAATGTTCCCCAGCTCCACAAACTGGTCCTTGCCCATTTAACTGCACAAGCAAGATATCTAAGGGTTTCCTTGACAACTTCCTCTGCCTTACCTCACTTTCCCCCTTCTCTCTATCTTATCCCTTACTAAGGCCTGCCATGCCTTCTCTTCGCCCCACTGCCACCAACTTTGTTTCATTTTCTACAATCTCTTGCTTGGACTTTTGCAGCCCCCATTTACAATCTTTCCATCTATTCAGCTTTCTCTACGATCTGTGCTCCAGACTAAAACCAGAGTGATCTTCTTAAAATGTAAATCAACTCTGATTACTCTTCTGCTTCATATCTTTGAATGGCTTCCAGTTGCTCTAAAAAATCAAGTGGGGGGAAAAGGTACAGGGAATAAGAAGCACAACTGGTGGGCACAAAATAGACAGGGGGGGTGGGTTAAGAACAGTATAGGAAATGGAGAAGCCAAAGAACTTATATATATGAACCATGGACACGAACCAATATGGGGGGAATGCTGGTGGGAGGGGGGTGCAGGGTGGAGGGGAATAAAGGGGAGAAAAAATGGGACAGCTGTAATAGCATAATCAGTAAAATATACTTTGAAAAATAAATAAAAATAAAATCCAAATTCATTGATTTGACTGCAGCATTTTTTAAAGTTTAGCTTCCCTCATTCTCAAACTTCATCTAGCCTCGTTGTCCCCTCGTTCCCTGCACTGTAGCCCACCTGGCCTCATGTTGGAAGAGGCACTGTATCTTCTGCAGCCCCTCTGCCTGGGAAGTTTCTGCCCAGTCATCTTTGCCCAGAGCGCTTTTCTTCCTTCAAACCTCAGGTAAGTGTCTTTCCCCAAGAAAGCCATTTTTGAAGTCCCCAGCCTAGAAAAGGACTCCTTGTATATATCCTCATGAAGAAACTTACGTCTTTCCTTATCATTCTTTGTGAATATGTGTTCATCATGTTCATTAGTGTGATTATTTGGTGAAAGCCCGCCTCCCTTACTTGACTGGAAGCTCCAGCAGAGCAGAGGTTTTTCTGGTTTTGCATCATCAATGTTTTTTTGAGTGAACAGATGTTTAAATAAGTAAAAGGGTAACCTAATGCTCAGTGCAAGCAGTGTTTAGAAAGACTATAGGGACACCTAACATGCCTCTGAGCTCCTCAGGCATTTACTGTTTAGGGATGCTGCTGTTTCCTGCCACTCTTGCCGGGGCCTGAGGCTACTCCATATATCCTCAGTGGGCAGAGTTTGTGGATAGTCCTAACTGGGGCTCAGTGAAAGTAGAGCCTGCAGAAGCTTATGAAGAGTTGTTCTGTCATTTGTAATAGTTCCTCCAGCCACAGCCCACATATCTTAGAGATGGCATCATAAACATCCACTACTGACCTCTTTTCTGTGGTTTCTAACGGAGGCGCTTGTGCTTCAAGTAGCAAATGGAGCTCTGCTGTCTTCCCTTCCCAAAGCCCTTTGTAGGTTGACACTAATAAGCCCACATCTAGTTTTATTCAGTTGCCTTCAGGTAATGACCCTCTCCAAATGGGAAAACAATTGTACAGTATTCCTGTATATGGACGCCTTATATTAAGATATATTGGCTGTATATTTCTCAAATTATGTGTTACAGTTCCACTGAAAAATCTTAAACCCTTGCAAGTCAGTTCATTGTCAAGTTTCCAACAGACAACCGTTGCTTTGAACACAGGAGAAATTTCATAACTATTGGTATCTGAAAATTCAGGAACAATGTTTAATTACACCAGTAAGTAGTCTGTCTGAGAAATTAGATATTTTGGCATATACATATTTTATTAGATATTGGTGGTGACAAAATGAATATTAGCAATTCTGAGACCTACATGTATTACTTTGTTTTCAAAATTATATTGAGGCAAAAATCAAGCATTATGTCATTTCATCTAAATATACATAAGTATGCATCACTAATGAATAAAGACACTTTTTTAATCTGACCAGCATTATTACAGCTAATAATATTAATAATTCACAATTCTACTTAATGCCTAATTTATGTTGAAGTTTTTCTAATTGTCTCAGAGATTTTTTTTT